>JAHWFO010117013.1:39607-69330 GCA_023313115.1 Rhysida immarginata
TAATATCTTCAAAATTGACGTCAAGAACGTGCCTCGGTTTACGATACTTCGTATGCCAGTTCATATTCAATGAGTTCTTCAGTATTCCATTCACAAGGTTATTGTCGTGAGTCTTCATCTTCTGTATCATAATCAAAAGGAGATCCTGTATAAACTTTCCGATATGGGCCATGTTTAAATCCATGTGGATGGATTGATTTTTCACCGTCCTTCTGTCCAGCTGAGCAATGGTCCTCAGGGTAACATTCTGGAATGATTGTAGCTCACTTCATCTGGTTTTACAGATAGTCGCCCACGCAGGCATGCCATAGAGGAATATGGTCCGGATAATCGATTTGTATAGAAGTAGCGTGTTGTCAATGCTGAGGGCGCTGCTGCGACCCATGAGAGCTATGATACTGTACTTAGCCCTCTTCGCTTTGTTCAGAGCATAGGACATATGCCGGTTCCATGAGAGTTTTGAGTCAATGATAACTCCCAGATATTTGTAGTTGTCCACCCAGTCCAGTTTCTTATTGAACAGAACAAAAGAATCTGGGGGATGCTTGAGCTTCCTATTGAGGTACAGACGGGTGGAGAAGGTCAAGTATTTCGTGACTACATTCACGAGTGATGGGCAACAAGATAGAGAATTGGATGCTCAGATCGATGCAGCAAGCTGTGTCAGAGGTGAACTGTGGCGATCCGTAATAACGAAACGCAAGCTGGGTAACAAAGCCTTGCACTTTCCGACGTTAAGGTTCAACTTCCAACAGTTAAACCAGTCTTCGAACTGCTTCAAGAGCGCACTGCAGCCGAGTGATAACGTGAGCCGGCTGATGTGCCCATGTCATAATGGCAGTATCATCCGCATAAAAATACAGATTACAATTATCGAGTTTCGGGAAATCATGTACAAAGTAATTAAATAGCACAGGCCCGAGGACAGAACCCTGAGGGACACCGGCCTTTACAACACGGGGCGTGGAAAGATTTTCTCCAACTTTGGCTTGATAAGATCTGCCGTCAAGAAAGGATTTCACCAACAAAATCAAATCGGCAGGAACCCGTCTCTGATCATTTTGTAGACAAGGCCCTCATGCCACACTTGGTCAAAAGCATTACCGACATCGAGAAATACCACCCCACAGTACCTGGAGAGGTTCAGGGGAGTGCTCAGGTCTTCAACGAGCCTCCATATCTGCATCGGACAAGAGTGGGCAGCACGAAATCCAAACTGCTCTTCCCGAAAAAGGTCATTTGCTAGACAGTGATCTTGGAATCTGACGAGAATCGTTTTCTCCAACACTTTGGACATCATGGGTAGCAGGCTAATAGGTCGGTAACTCGCCGGAATTGCAGGATTTTGCTCCTGCTTGGGGATACTCAACACAATAGATTGCTTCCAAGCCACAGGGAAGTAAGAAAATTTCCAGCAGACGTTAATGATATTAGTGAGATAGTCAATAAATTTCTTCGGGAGATTTATAAGGGCGTTAGTACTCACCTTGTCTCTTCCTGGAGCCTTCTTTTTCAGTTTACGATGGTGGCGACCTCTCTAGCCTCGATGCTGTTCTTCGTTAAATGCTGTGGGACTTAACCAAAGTTGACAATACCTTTTTCCACACGCTGAGACATAATTTGGCTCTCGGGCTTATCGTTGGTAGGAGTAACAAACTGCATTTCCAGTGAATCTGCAATGACTTGGGCCTTGTCCTGATCAGTTTGCACATAGTCACCCTGTGGTGTACGGAGTGGAGGAAGCGTAACATTCTTCTTCTTCTGTAAAGCTCTGACCATACTCCAAATGGAATTGTCGCGAGCCGACAAGCTTTTGAGTTTTTCATTCCATCTAGCGTCGCGAAGCTCTTTTATCTCCTCTTGAACTCTTCGCACTAACCTGTTGTACTTGGTTTTGAGCCAAGGTTCACGAAAGCGTTGCCAAAGTCTACGGGTCCTGTTTCTTTCAGAAATAAGGCGTTGGATTCCAGGAGAGAGTTGGATACGATGAGAAGGTTTATTCTCTGATGGATACTTACTGATTTCTATGGCACTGTGAATACATCTGGTGATGTCATCAACAAGTTGATCGATGTCCTCTGTACAGTAAGCAACGTCGGGATGGTAGCCATAGTCCTTAAGAATATCTTTGTAGAGCTTCCCGTCTTGATAATGTACGAGTTCCTCTCAGAAATTTTTGTCAACATTGTCAAAGTTCAACGCCACAGGCTTGTGGTCAGAAGAAAGGTCATCAATCGTGAAGATATTGTACGGTTTGAAGAAACCCTTCAAGAGCGAGATGCCCAAAACGTCACTACTAGGGGAGTGGTCGCAGTAGTAGGTGTCCTCCACAGGTCCAGCAGCGATGATATCATCTCTACCTTGTAAGGGAGAAATCCGTTCGCTTCACTCTTAAATATCACAAACCTTAACAATCACGTGTTACTGCCAATGTTTGCCTTTTTCAAATCTCATTGGTTCTCTATAATTTTGAATTTGGTCATGTGTTGTCACAACGATATTGTTTCGAAAATCGTGAAGCCGCCACGCTTTCCTGTGGCCGGGAAAAACCATGGATCACACCACCGTGTGGCTTCCTTTTCTCACGCCAGCTAAAGGTCAATGTTTATGATCAGCTTTTCAAAAGGAATTCTCAACAAAACGTACGCTTTTTTGGGAGTTTTTCACAAACAATGTGCAAAATGCTCACAGAACAAAAGGGTTTCTAATAAGAAAATCTAATTTAGCACCCCGCTCTCTAAATCACTGCCCCACTAGTCGATCTTGGATTGAGATAATCGAATAATAAAGAATAAAGGGGACTCAAAACTTGAATGTTAACTTACTAATATTCAATGTGGTGACTTCAGTCGCCACAACTGAAAACACGATACAGCAAAACTTTACTATCTTTGCGGGCAGTTAGACCCTTTTCACTCGTCATGCATTAATTGCAACTGCTACAGTAGAAATCAGTTGTTTATTATACAGTATTTTGCATAAAAATATGCATATTATATTTGGTAGAAAATGTGCTTCAAGATATTACAACAAATTTTCGTTAAAGGCAAACATAAACTTTTAATTCCTTGAATTTAGCTTTCAATTTACGAGGCGCATCCAGAAAGTAAGTTTCCCTATTTAAAAAAAAAAAAAAAAGAACTCACAGGAACATATTTATTGGCAACAAGTACAGCAATGTTTTAGCTATTTTTCAACATAGCCACCTCCAGAATTGAGACACTTGTCGTATCGTGGGATCAACTTTTGTATCCCCCTGTCGTAGAACTCTGCCGCCTGTGAATGGAACCAGCGTGTGACAGACGTCTTCAGCTCTTCGTCGTTGCCAAAACGCTCACCGGAGGACAGGAATTTCTTGAGATGCAAGAAAACGTGAAAATCGCTGGGAGCAAGATCAGGGCTGTAGGGTGGATGATCAAACAACTCCCAGCCAAATTCCGTCAAAACAGCTGCTGTGCGTCGAGCCGTATGTGGACGAGCATTGTCATGGAGGAGCACAACACCTGCAGTAAGCATTCCACGCCTCTTGTTTTGTATGGCACGTCGCAATTTCCGCAGTGTTTCACAGTAACGGTCAGCGTTTACTGTTTCACCACGTGGAAGGAAGTCAATGAGCAGAATGCCCTTCCTGTCCCAGAACACCGTGCACATCACTTTCCGTGCCGACAGCGTCTGTTTGAATTTCGTCTTGACCGGAGATCCACTATGCCGCCAATGCATTGACTGCTGCTTGGTTTCTGGGGTGATGTGCGAAATCCAAGTCTCATCGCCCGTGACGATCCTGTCGAGGAACTCGTCGCCGTCATCGTGATACCGTTGCAGAAATATCAGTGCTGCTCCTAAGCGTTGAATTTTGTGTTCGGGTGTCAGGTTTTTCGGCACTCACCTGGCACACAATTTTTTGAACAGCAGGTGCTTAGTGACAATCTCATGCAACAAGGATCGCGATATCTGCGGAAAATGGGTATTCAGCTCCGTAATCGTGAAGCGAAGGTTCTCCATCACGCGCTGCCGCACAAGCTCAACAAGATCATCATTGATGAGGGATGGTCGCCCACTGCCGTCTTCATCATGGACACTTTGACGACCTTTGGAAAACTGCCTATACCAGCGACGCACCATCTGCTTACTCATGATGTTCGGCCCATAGACCTGACAGAGCTGACGATGAATTTCAATTGGCGCAATGCTTTGTGCATTCAAGAACTTTATCACCGACCGAACCTCGCAGGCGGCGGGAGAAGAAATAAGAGCTTCCATTTCGGACCATTGCTACCACGCTACTGGCACGAGGCGGGACCTGTCCGGCTGGCATATGATTGATAAGTCATAGATCTGTTACGCATGCGCAATTGACACGGCTAATTACGTTTACTTTAAAGGGGAAAACATCGGGAAACTTACTTTCTGGATGCGCCTCGTACTTAAGTTGAAGATTGCGAAAACTTAAACATTACTTATTAATGTTAATTTATTTATTAATTAACTAATTTTACTTTAATTTGAGGTGTTGATTCAGGCAACATTTCCTATAAAGAAAGCCGAACAACTGAAACGTCATGCATTGTTACATCATTATATTTCGACCATTGTTAATCGTATTTCTACCAACAACAAGCCCTAAAATTGTTCTTATGATGTAACAATGTATAATGTTTCAGTTGTTTGGCTTTCTTTTTATAGGTCATCCAGCCAACGCCACCTAAAGAGAAAGCCTGAGCGCGGAAACGTCATACATTGTTAAACGTCATAAGTAGTCATCCTTAATCGCGTTTCTACCAATAATAAGCCCTAAATTATGACTGGCTATGATGATGTAACAATATATGAAATTTTCGCGCTCAAGCTTTGAGTAGAGGTGGTGTTGATCCAGCCATAATTTGCGCGAAATAAGAGGCGCATTCGGCAAGTCAGAAATCTCGCCAGACGCTGTTGGGTAAACTAGTAAATCTCGCCACCTCGCGCGCGTGATCTTGTTCGGCAAGTCAGAATTCTCGCAAGAATCTAACCTACCAAGCAAGTAACTATCTTCCTTACTAGCCTGCACTTTCTAGCCGATAGCAACATGGCGACCTCCGCATATATGATGTGTATCAAAAATTGTATTATTAATAAATTATGACTATTATTATAACACGAATAGTATATTTAATACATTAATAATTAAATCATTTAACATCGTTAATGAATGAAAATAACATTAAATTAATATAAGATTACACTTAGAACTTTAATCAAGAACAGATCCCCCCCCCCCCCTTATCTGTTCTGACTTTAATTTATTTATTCACGTGTGATTATTATTATAACTTTTATATAATTTTAATAAATCATGTCTATAAAAATTGTAGGGTTAGTAGGCAAAGAAGCACTTGGAAAGATTAGTTGAATAATTATTTATTTATTATAAATTATTTCCTTTCCAATTTTTACTAGAAACGGCGATAAAAATTCGAACAACGCCATTTTGATTAGCCGGACTTGCGAGGCAAGCTGTTCGGTAAATCTGCAGAAAGAATTTCTGTTCTCAGCAAGAAGTCATGTGACTACGCTAGTTTCTTCTCGCGATAAATCTAACTTGCCGAATGCGCCTACGATGTACATGTTAATTCTTATGTATTGTTTAATTTTTGTGGTAACAATGTCCAGTAATTGAAACGGCCATCGCATTTTGCGCAAAGTAAGGCTGGATGGACTATAAAAGGTGTTGTTTCAGGCCTGGTAGTTTCTTGAAGGTCGTACAGCAACTGACGAAAAAATAGGTGACGGCACCGAAAAGTTACCTGACATTGTATTGTCTGAGCAACAATTTTTATTTTAACTCTTTACTACAAGAGATATTACAAAACTTAATGGAAGTATGGTTTGAAAAAATCTTTTTTTCCTCTTAATATTAATATGTTGTCATTTTTTTTTCTGCGGTGGCAGGCCTGGCGAAAGAATCATATCACCATTTCAATTTATTTTTCGAAACAGGATTTTTAAAATTGATTTCAGTGAAAAAATTATTTGAGTTGGGTTAACAAGAATATAGGCTATCACTGTTAGTGTTCGGCCAATTAAGATAGGAGTAGATATTAAGCTGATAATTTTGGTAATTAATAATATTGGAAAATTTATTTTAGTGTTCGGCCAATAAAATTTATATTAGTGTTCGGCCAATTAATAATATTGGAAAATTTATTTTAGGTAACATTTCATAAGACTTTGTGTAGAGAAGGTTATTTGCCAATTTTATTAAATACTACAATCGTTATTTTCCTAATAATGTCCGCTTCAAATTCAGCTAAACAAATTTTGTAATATTTTAATTGATTATAATTATATGGGTAGTTAATAATCGAACAATTAGTTTAAAACCTCAGAGTTAAATTCTAATATATTGTTATATTTAAAATTTGCTATATTACAAAATAGAATTTTCCCTGAATATTTTATACAATGAAAGCTTAAGACAACAAACGCAACTGTTAATAACAAATGACTGGTGAAGTAATGGATTAGAAGTTTCTAGCGCAACAGTTGCACAAGCGTCCCATTCGAAATGATTGACACGATTTTTTCCATTTGTCAACTTTAGAGCATGCAAAAAAATCGTATTAGACCCTATGGTAATTTATTTGTCCCATCCCACGCTTACGTCATCGAGAAATTTTGCGAGGCGCTGATCAATAACAAAAACAAAATCCCCTACAAATATGTTGTTGCGGATGCGATTGTGTTTTCCATTCGGGAGTGAATCAGCTGTTTTATAGTTGTTGTCGTTCTAGACAAAAGGTTCTTTATCCCTGCTCTTGTAATGTTCACCCTCTCCCTTCCACCTTCCAAACTTCGCCTTTCATCCTCTCAGATCTGTAAAAAAAAAGAGGAAAAGAAAAAGTCTTCCCATTAAATCAACAACAACAACAATGACGACGACCGCAAAAAGGAAGTTTTTAAAAAACTTACGAGCACAGGGTGGAAAAAAGGCATTCAAAAAGATTCGAAGGGGGTTCACCGAGCAAGGGGAGGATGAAAGTGAGCGTTGTAAATAATAACAATCGCAGCACGTGCAAGCATGCTCTGGACATCTGACTCAGTCAACCGCCTCCCACCATGTCACTAAAGCAGAAGATTTTTTATCCTACGCTTTGTAGTTTCAATGGAAGCGGAAAGATTGGGAAGATTAAAAAGAATATTTTGGAGAAAAAAATTGGGGAGGGGCAGGAACAAAAGCGCAGCGCCAGCATCATTACACACCCATCGAAGCAATTACGCGAGCCTGACGTCACAGATAAACAGCGTCCTTTGTCTCTGCCTAGTCGCCGCAGCAGAAAGGAGGTGGTAGGATAGAAGCAAAAATTTAAAAATAAGAAAAAAGAAAACAAACAAAAGCAGGAGTTGCATTAGTATTCAGTCAGAATATCTTCCTCGCAGTATTTAGATAAAATTACTCTACATTATAAAATTAAGTCTTTATTACTACTTACAACCGTTGAAGAAATTAACTAATAAGTTTAATCAATAATAAAACATTACAAATACATCCACTAAAATAATAATTTAATAAACTTAAAACAATAAGAATGAAATTTTCTGACACTTTTATTGATTTTATCAAAATCAATAAAAGTTTGTACCATATTATTCAACACTAATACTAAAATACCATATTATTCAATACTAAGCTTAATACTCCAATTTTCGTTGGACATATTATAATAACTTGAAAAACTGGCTGTAATGTTGGCGATCATATGGAGTGGACAAGAAATTGTTATCATCGTGTCTGCAAATCTCTAAATGTCATAGGTATACAAAGAGGCAGTTGCAGCAGCAAATAAAAAGAGCCTATTCCTGATACTGGAATTGGTTAATAGAAGGTTTGCATTTCATTAAATCAGTGCGATCAGTTGAGTAATCATAGAGAGTTAGAGGTTGGTAACGCTAAAGCTTGAAGATCTCAATATAGTTCACTTCTAGATAATGAGTCAAAAGCTTTAGAGATGTCAGTTTTGGCGATCAGGAAATTCGGTCCTTGACTGCAAACTGTAGAAGCCACCATATAAAATCAGGGAGAAAGCCTGGCCTGCTCTCGTGCTGTCGTAAGAGGGTTCTCAGCCGTAAGTATGTTACGAAATCACAGAATACAATTTTCTCAACAACTTTAGTTATGTAAAGTAAAATTTATTAAGTGCAAAACAAAATGGTATTGGATGCAAGGATAGAAATGGTGAAGGTAATTTGTAAACTGGGTTGAACTTCCAAATTTAAAATTCGGTACGATATTTGGTACGATGTTTAGGAAACTTCATACATATAATGAAATACACTGAGTGGCGCCGCCCCTAGTAGCTATAACAGCACGAATTCGCCGTGGCATGGATTCAATTAGCCGCTGGAAGCATTGTTCCGTGATGTTTCTCCATGCGGATGCAACAGCTGCTCCCAGTTGATGCTTATTGGATTGTGGTTGATCCATGCCTCGAATAATCCCAAAGATGTTCGATTGGGTTCAAATACGGGAACTGTGGTGGCCAGAGGAGTAAATTGAATTCATTATCGTGCTGCTGGAACCATTCCATGACGATACGAACCTTGTGAAGCACATTATGGAGCATTATGCAGCATTGTCTTGCTGGAAGCATCCTTCCAATGGGGGAAACACAGCAGCCATGAAGGGATGAACGTGGTCGGCCACAATATTTAGGTAGTCCTGACCATTAAGGCGTTGATCTACAGGTATCAGCGGACCAAGAGTATGCCAGACCATTACAGAGCCTCCACCAGCCTGAACAGTGGAAACCAAATTCTGCGTCGGCCTTTTGCATGATGCAATATGAAACGGGATTCATCCGACCAGCAGGCCTTTTTCCAGTCTTCGATGGTCCAGTCGTCGTTGGTGATCACGGGCAAATTGGAGAAGTTTTTTGCGGTTTTGGGTGGAGATCAAAGGTACCCGGATTGCTCGTCGGCTGTTGTAGCCCATCTTTTCCAATGTATGGCGTGTAGTGCATTCAGAGATGTTATTCTGTGGCCTGTTGTTTACTCCACGGCTAGTTGATGAGTCCTGACGTTTCTCTTCGCACGAACAAGCATTCCCATCCTACGCTCACCCCTTGGATGGACGAGTCGTTTGCGACCACAGGCTTGTCTCTGGCTGGTTGTTTTTGGTTGTTTAACCAATCCTGGTAAAACTTGAAATGGTTGTTCGGGAAAAGCCTAGAAGACGTATGGTTTCGGAAATACTCAGTCCACCTCGCCGGGCACCAACTATCATCTCGCGCTCGAAGTCGCTCAGATCCTTTGTTTTCCCCATGGTGACGGTCAACCCACTTGCAATTGACAAGTGTATTCTCGCTTTATATTGGTACCGATTGTCATGTGACCAACCTGATACGTAGTATTGCTATGCCAACGGATTTGCATAGTCATGGGTGTTCCTAATAAACTGGATTCAGTGTATGTAAACAATGTGGATACTGTGGCGTCTGGTACGGCATAGAGTCCCTGTAAGTAAAGGCATAGGGTTCCTATAAGGAGAGTGGCGGCATCTCGGGCCGTTGGTCATGTTTTTCCCAACGAAACAATTGGCAGAGGTACAATTTACGATATTTTTCAGCTTATTAAGAAGAAATGTAAAGATGACTAATGCTGGTTAGCCTATCAAGCTTTTATTTGTACATTAGATAAATCAGGTTAAATAAAAGCACATTAACGTTTCAGCACATTATTTGATCAGCTGATAGCAAGTTCGAAAACTGGTTTTTTTTCACCTTTTCAGCAAAAAGGAAAACCAAAAGCGAATACCAAAAGAGTTTATATTTAGTAATCTGGGAAAGAAACGTTGCCAATGTCTTCAAAATTGATATCCAGAACGTGTCTAGGCTTTCAGTACTTTGTACGCCACTTCATCTCCATCGAATGCCTCAGGATCCCTATCATCAAGTCATTGTCGTGATTCTCAATCTTCTGGATTATATTCTTGAGTAGGTCCTGGATGTACTTCCCAATATGAGTCATGTTGAAGTCGTCATGGATTAAATGATTTTTCGCAGTTCTTCTATCCAATTGGACAATAATCCCTCAGAGTAACGTTCTGAAATGATTGGAGCTCCTTCCAACTACTTCTGCAGATAGTTGCCCATGCTGGCATGCCATGCAGCAAGATAGTGCTAACGATTGTCTTGTAAAGATGAAGTTTATTGTCAATGCTGAGGTTGCTGTTGCGTCCCAGGAGGGCTAAGATGCTGTATTTAGCCTTTTTCGCCTTGTTCAGGACGAACGATACGTGACGATTCCAGGTGAGCCTTGACTCTATGACAATACCAGGTGAGCCTTGTAATTATCGAGTTTCCTGTTGAATAACACGAGAAAACCTGGAGGACGTTTCCATTTTTTGTTAAAGTACATTGCTTTGCATTCCCTACGTTCAAGTTAAGTCTCCAGCAGTTAAACCATTTTTCAAAACTCTTCAAGGCATTTTGTAGTTGAGTGATAACGAGGGAAGGCTGGCGCGCCCCAGTCATAATAGCAGTGTCATCCGCGTAAAAGTACAATTTGCACAAAATAGTTAAAGAGGATAGGCCCTAGGACCTGTGGATAGAGGCCTGTGGAATTCCGGCCTTGACTGTGTGGGGAGAGGAGAGATTCTCACCAACCTTATTCTGATAACTCCTATTGGTAAGAAAAGAACGAACCATCGATATCAAATCAGGCGGGAAATCATCTCTGATCATTTTGTAGATTAGCCCTTTATGCCATACTTGATCAAAGACTGGAAAGGTTCAGGGAGTGCTCAAGTCTTCAAACGAAAGCCAAAGTGGTCCTGCCGAACTAGTTCTTTAGCGATACAGTGGTCTGGAATCTGGAGAGGATCGTTTTCTCCATAACTTTAGAAATTGATGGGAGCAGGCTAATAGGCCTGTAGCTTACAGATACAGCTGGGTTTTGCTCCTGTTTGGGGTTAATTCCAGAGCGTCGGGAAGTAAGAAAACTTGTAGCAATCATTAATTAGGGACGTGATATCTTCAATAACGTTCCTCGGGAGATTCTTTAGGGCAGTACTTCTTATCTTGTCTTTTGCAGGAGCCTTCTTTTTCAGTCTCCACATGATAGTGTTGATCTCACAAGTCTCAATTCGGATCTGCGACAGACATTGGGGGCCTTCTTTAGAAGCTGATAATGCTATCTTCCACACGCTGGGTCACGATTTCACTTTCGGGATTGTTGTTGTCGGGAGTTACAAACTACATCTCCAGCGAGTCTGCAATGAACTTGAGCTTAGTCATGATCGCTTTGGACATAATCGCCATCTGGGGTGAGAAGTGGAGGAAACATAGCGTTCTTCTTCATCTGCAAGGCTCTAACCATGCTCCAGATATTTATCACGGGTCGACAGGTTTTTAAGCCGATCATTCCATCTGGCGTCGTGAAGATCTTTGACTTCTTCATGAACCTTACGCACAAGCCCGTTGTACTTTGTTTTGAGCCACGGTTCTCGATAACGCTGCTACAGCCTACGGATCCTGATGGTTTGCTCTCTGATGGGTAGGCGCAAGCATTATGGGCACTGATGATAAATACGTTTTGTGATGATATCATCACTCTGATAGATGTCATCCTTGCTGCATGCAGCGTCGAGACAGGAGTCTTGGCCCTTGAGTATGTCTTTGTAGAGCTTCCAGTCATGCAGAAAAATTTGGAATTTAAAAATCTATTTAAAGGCCAACTATAAAAAACGCGGATAGGTACAGAGTTAAAAAATCAATGAACAATTATCAAAAAGTGACAAAACAACTAAAAGATAAATACGTATTCTTTCTAAAAGATGATAAATCCAATCATACAGTTCTACTTGATAAAAAGATTATGTTGATAGTGTGCAAAAACTATGTATGTAAAATTACAAAAAAATCCATTAAAAAGTTTAATTACTAAAATAAACGAGTGCATAAAACACTGCAAAACCATATTCAAAGATATTGGAATTCAACAGTTATTGCCCATTAACCCAGTATATATTGCTTACCGAAAACTCATAAGGTGGGTAGTAAATGGAGGCCTATAGTAGACAACATAGATTCACCGACCCATTTACTATCCTAATTCATTCTCAAAAACTTCCTATTGAAAATGAACTTACGTGGATATGACTTTGCGATTAAAAACAGTACAGAACTCTGTGAGAAACTTGTTAACCACCAAATCTCAGAAGATGACGTACTGATATCATTCGATATTGAATCTAAAGAAAATGAGTTCCCTTTGGGAGTAGTCTGGGAGGTTATGCTAGTAATGAATCTCATCGTTTATAATAATGTGTTCTCGTTTAATGGTAAATGGTAATCGCATGGGGAGCAGCATTAACCCGTTTCTTGCCAATCTATAAGTCCAAAACCTAGGAAACCGCGAATTAACCGAATTCAAGTAATTTCCTAAACTTTGGCACAGGTAAGTTGATGACGTTATTGCCATCTTGAACACAAAAGAATACGAGGTTAAAACCCTCATTAACGACCTCAACGGTCTGTGTTCCAGAATAAAATTCACCAGTGAAATGGAAAATAACGAGAGGCTGCCATTCTTGGACATAATGATTATAAGGACCAACAACAAAGTGACTTACGACAGTTACCCTAAAAATAATTTCGTTCCAAACTTTATCAAGGCGGACTCTAATCATTGCCACCCACAAAAGTTGGCAGCATTCCAGCACATGGTACATAGAGCCCATACGCTACCATTGGAAGAGAAAAATCCTAAGAGAGAGCTGGAATCAGTCAAAAACTACGCGTACATTAAAGGATGTGATAAGAAATTTTAGAAATGTTATCCAGAAATGTTAAAAAACGGCAACGTTGAAAATACCGCCACACTCAGGGATAGAAGAGACAAAAAAAAGTTTTTTGGTGCTTCCCTATACAATTAAACAGAAGTCTAGAAAAACTTGCTAAGGAGTTGGCTTTTCAGTGACTTACAAAAGTAAAAACACGTTCAAAAATTGGTAGGAGGACCTAAGGACCAGATACCGTTGGAAGACAGACCGGGTATTTACAAACTACCTTGTAGTTCTTGTGAAAAAGTATACTATGTACAGACGAAGAAACATAAATAAGAGAATTAGTGAGCATATAGCCTGCATAAGAAACGGAAAATTTGCTGTCTCCGGCTTCGCGGTACATATCTTAGACCAGAGACATAATTTTGATCCAAAAAAATTTAAAGTGCTACGATAGCACAAAAATCCAAGACTGCTAAACTTGCTGGAATACTTTTAAATCACCAATGAAGAAAACTCCAAGTTACTCAACAGTGACGGGGGCCCGATGATGGTTTCTGATTGGATGGACGTGGCTAAATACCTTAAAAAAGTAACTTGAGGTGTTTTTCATTTGTCAGAATTGTTTAGACTTGACAATTTCACATTCCTGCGATTATATACATGTAAAATTTACTGGATTGGTTACTCTATGCTGTAAAAATTTTCTGATTTGACCCTTTGTAAGAATCCCTATTATAAAAGCTGAGCTAAGTACTGATTCTTCGTCCTAAAGCCGTTCTTTTGCACACACCTAGCGGCGAGGTTACTCCCCCCCCCCCTGGTTCTATACATTTATATATGATGGCTTCGTCCAAATTAACCAAGTTGAAGTCGGCTAAAGAGCATTTGCTAGTGGCGGATGGTAAAACTGTGCCCTGCGAAAAGGCCTACCGGGATGCCTGCTTGGATGCTAGGTTTGCTGCTTTTGACCTAGTGTTCAACGAAATGTTAGAAGCCCTCCGGGATGAAATAAACGCTAAGTATAGTGCAGTGGAGGAAAAAGTCGAATCCCTACACAAAAGTTTTGAGGAGAAGTTCGAAGGTATCAATAAGGAAATTAAGGACTCTCGTAGGGATGTTATTGACAAGATAAGCGAACTTAAGGAAGCCTTTGGGAAATGCTCCGGGACTCCGAAGGCAAGAAACTCAACGGAAGATAATCCAGTTGATAACAGCAAGGTAAGTAATGTCTTAAAAACTATTTCCTCTTCTAATAGTATGGAGTCTATGGATATAATAGAAAATAGTGACTGTTCGAGAAACGGTGGCCGTAAGAGAAGTCACTCTGACGGAACTGATGAAGAAGTGGATGACAGTCCCTGGATTGGTGTCACTAATGAAAAATTCAGAAAAGGCACGAGGATCGATAACCTAAAGACCGTCTCCAGAGTAAACGAAGAAGTCGTCAGCGCGTCTAGAATGAGGAATCTGAAGAATGGACAAGGTCGCTCGGCTAATGAAGACCATAGAATCACGAAGAGGTATGTACCGCCGACTATCGTGCGGACTCATGGCGTCCCGTTTAAGACGATTTTAACTGAGCTCGAGAAGTATGTTCCAGTGGAAAAGATCACCGTTCATACGGGCAGAGCTGAAACCGTCAAAGTTAAATGTGAAGACGAAGAAACGCACAACAGGTTAGTCTCTGGAATTAAGTCTGATAATATTTTAAAAATTCAGCATCATCAACTGAAGTCGGAGAAGGTCTTGAAATACGTGATACGTAATGTGGATATTACGTATGACCTCGATGACTTCCAAGAAGACCTAAAAAGAGCCAACTACTTCCCGGAAAAATTAATTCGCTTGAGGAAAGCCAAAGGATCCATTGATATGCCGATGGTTTTGGTTCTGCTCCCGAACTCCGAACATAACCAGTCATTGAAAAACATAACACGTATTGGGCCGCTTGCAGTAACAGTGGAGGCCTTTCGAGGGAACAAGAAGCCAATCGGACACGTATCCATAGGCTGCACTTCGGACACGTATCCATAGGCTGCACTTCGGACACGTATCCATGGGCTGCACGGAAGATCCTCGTTGTAATAAATGTGCTGAGGGGCACCAGTCAAGAGATTGCCCCAGGATCAAAGGACAAGACCCCCCAATGTGCATCAGATGTGGTGGACAGCACACCTCAAGTTACACGAAATGTCCAAAATACCCCCAGGTTCAAAGGATGCCTAGTTCTAAAATGACAGTAGGCAAATCCTATGCTGCTGCTGTGTCTACGCCGGAAGATAAAGTCCTCAACATTAACGACCTACCAGTGTGTATAAGCAATTAGGACATATCTTTCATCTGTTTTCTAATCTAGGCAAAAGTTACCCACAGTTGAGTGGGCTCCTTACGACCAACTAATTTTACTATGGCTGCACAACGTTATACTGTAATCAACAAAGGTGAACTTCGGTGCGTGATAGGGAACGCTAGGGGCATTCCCCGAAAGCGTATCGAGTTTCACAATTTTCTGTTAAAGCAAGAAATCGACGTTGCTTTCCTGTGCGAAACTCATCTCAAACCAAGCCAAGACTTCAAGCTACCTGGCTATTGTGTGTACCGTAAGGATCGAATGGCTTCAAATGCTGCAAGATGTGCTTCTGGGGGCGCTGCGATCATCATTAAGAAAGGAATTCAACACCAAGAATTAGTCTCCAAGTCTTATACAGGTATGGAACCGGCCTCCATCATTATCAATGACGTCTCCTGTGGTGAAGTGAAGTTCGTGGTGGTCTACAATTCACCTAAACATTATCTTGACATTAGTGAGCTTGATGAACTATTCAGTGGTGACACTCCAGTCGTCCTAGCTGGAGACCTAAATGCCAAACACCCAAGCTGGAACTCCAGAACGCAGAATTACAACGGCATGATTCTCTATAGGTACATACAAGGTAGAGATGATATCATCGCTGCTGGACCTGTGGAGGAAACCTACTACTGCGACCACTCCCCTAGTAGTGACGTTTTGGACATCTCGCTCTTGAAGGGTTTCTTCAAACCGTACAATATCTTCACGATTGATGACCTTTCATCTGACCACAAGCCAGTGGCGTTGAACTTTGACAATGTCGACATAAATTTCCGAGAGAAACTGATACATCATCAAGACTGGAAGCTCTACAGAGGACATCAATCAACGTGTTGAATACATCACCAGATGTATTAACAGTGCCATAGAAGCTAGTAAGTATCCATCAGAGAATAAACCTCCTAATCGAATCCAACTCACTCCTGGAATTCAACGCCTAATTTCTGAAAGAAACAGAACCCGTAGACTATGTTAACGCTATCGTGAACCTTGGCTCAAAACCAAGTATAACAGGCTAGTGCGAAGAGTCCACGAGGATATAAAAGAGCTTCGCGACGCTAGATGGAATGAAAAACTCAAAAGCTTGTCGGCTCGCGACAATTCCATTTGGAGTATGGTCAGAGCTTTACAGAAGAGGAAGAATGATACGCTTCCTCCACTACGTACTCCACAAGGTGACTATGTGCAAACTGATCAGGACAAGGCCCAAGTCATTGCAGATTCACTGGAAATGCAGTTTGTTACTCCTACCAACGATAAGCCCGAGAGCCAAATCATGTCTCAGCGTGTGGAAGAAGGTATTGTCAACTTTGATGAAGTCCCGCAGCATTTAACGAAGTACAACATCGAGGCTGGAGAGATCGCCAACATCATAAGGAAACTGAAAAAGAAGAAGGTCCAGGAAAAGACAAGGTGAGTAATAACAACTTTATTGCCTTTCTCACCAATATCATTAGCGACTGCTGGAAATTTTCTTACTTCCCTGTGGCTTGGAAGCAATCTATTGTGTTGAGTATCCCCAAGCAGGGGCAAATCCTGCAATTCCTAGATTGCTACCCTCGATGTCCAAGGTGTTGGAGAGAACGATCCTCGTCAGATTCCAAGATCACTGTCTAGCAAATGACCTTTTTCGGGAAGAGCAGCTTGGCTTTCGTGCTGCCCACTCTTGTCCGATGCAGATATGGAGGCTCGTTGAAGACCTCAGCTCCCCCCTGAACCTATCCAGGTACTGTGGGGTGGTATTTCTCGATGTCAGTAAAGCTTTTGACCAAGTGTGGCATGAGGGCCTTTTCTACAAAATGATCAGAGACGGGTTTCCTGCCGATTTGATTTTGATGGTGAAATCCTTTCTTGACGGCAGATCCTATCACGCCAAAGTTGGAGAAAATCTTTCCACACCCCGTGTTGTAAAGGCTGGTGTCCCTCAGGGTTCTGTCCTCGGGCCTGTGCTATTTAATTACTTTGTACATGATTTCCCGAAACCCGATAATTTTAATTTGTATTTTTATGCGGATGACACTGCCATTATTACATGGGCACACCAGCCGGCTCACGTTATCACTCGGCTGCAGTGCGCCTTGAAGCAGTTCGAAGACTGGTTTAACTGTTGGAAATTGAACCTTAAGGTCGGAAAGTGCAAGGCTTTCTGCCTCAATAGGAAGCTCAAGCGTCCCCCAGATTCTCTTGTTCTGTTCAATAAGAAACTGGACTGGGTGGACAACTACAAGTATCTGGGAGTTATCATTGACTCAAGACTCTCATGGAACCAGCATATGTCCTATGCTCTGAACAAAGCGAAGAGGGCTAAGTACAGTATCATAGCTCTCATGGGTCGCAACAGCGCCCTCAGCATTGACAACAAGCTAGTTCTGTACAAATCGATTATCCGGACCATACTCCTCTATGGCATGCCTGCGTGGGCGACTATCTGTAAAACCAGACGGAGTGAACTACAGTCATTCCAGAATGTTACCCTGAGGACCATTGCCCAGCTGGACAGAAGGACGGTGAAAAACCAATCCATCCACCTCGATTTAAACATGGCCCATATCGGAAAGTTTATACAGGATCTCCTTTTGATTATGATACAGAAGATGAAGAATCACGACAATAAACTTGTGAATGGAATACTGAAGAACTCATTGAATATGAACTGGCATACGAAGTATCGTAAACGGAGGCACGTTCTTGACATCAATTTTGAAGATATTAGCAACGTCTCTTTCCCAGACTACTGGAAGATGTGATAATCTTCTTTCTCCTTGTATTTTTTATTTCGTTTGTTTTTTGTTTCTGACAATCGTCAATCTTATTTTCTTTTTTGTATAATATGGAAGACCGCTTGGGTTGGTTAGACTTCTTGACTACCTCAGTGTATTTCATTTGGAGTTTATTCTGGTTGGATGAGCTTTGTGAAAGCGCTGCTTTCGTCCCATCCTAACAAATGTCCACTTCACTGTTCGATTGTCGATTGATTCTTCGTCCCGCAGAGCTGCATGCAAAGCAGGAAATTAGCAACGAAAGCACTAATTGGTGAATCATGACTTGCAGCTCCGGACAATTTATTTGTTCAAATGCAGAAACGGTTATTTACAATGTTACATTGAACAATTACATTAACTGTTCGAAGTGGCGATCCTGGGCTGTGATGCAGTACGTGCATCTCCGTTGCATGCTCAGTCGCACTCTCATAAACACTTCTGGTACCCATGCTGTGACGACTATTTCCTATGCTGGGCTCGGGTCAATGACCTGCATCCCTCGCCCACCCAGAGATTAGCATAGATCATGGACAGAGAAGGGAGGAAGCGAGTAATTAATCTTAATCATGTTTAATGTGTCAATATAATTGATTCTTACAATTAGATGAATAAAAAGTAGCAAAGTTCAAATGAGCAAATAGGAGATACAATTGTCTTTTGGCCTCGACGAGGCTGCACAATGGAAGTTAGTCGATGGCCTTGAGATCCACACGCCTCGAACCACGATGTCAATTGTAGTCGTCTACTGTAGAATGCTTGATAACTTATCACTGCCAACGAGGCGAGCGGCGACATGCTCGGGTTTGGGAGCTTGAGACTTGTAGCCAGCGCATCGACGGGGAAAGCAAAGCGCGACTCGCGATAAGAGCTCTCCGCGTGGCCGCAGCTTGCTAGGGGCATCCCTCGAATGCCAGTCGCTGGATGCAGTCTCAGCCTAAGATGCTGCTCTGGAGCCTCCTTGCTGAGGATCCTTGAATGAGCCTCTTGTGCGTCCGGGTTGGGCGCGGCCGATGAATCCGAAGCTGCGCTGCTCTGAGCTACCACTTTAGGAACAGCCAAAGAGTTAGCGCTGCCGGTGTCCTCAACACGGGCATCCGAATCTGTGATCACGTCGGAATTAGGCAGGTCCGAAGTCGTCGCTCTATCCGGGTGTTCGAGGCGGACGTTTGTGGTGTTCGTAGGTAGGGCCTTAGCCGAGTTTGGATTATCACTATGGAGAGTCAAAGTGTTTATAGAATTCAAATCTGTTTGCACTGCACTGGCCTGTTTATTTGGGGGCGTGTCATGAGTGCAACGTTCCTTCCCTTTGTTGGGTCGACGAGATCCTCGACGGTATCGCTCCTTTCTTTTCGGCTGTCTCCGTCTCCGGCCTCCGGGTCCCTTCTCTTCGGCCCGAACTCGCTGGTTTCTCCGGCGTAGATAGGCCCCGTTTCGCTCGTCTTTCAGGCGCGCGTCGCTCCTGCTTCTGGCCATGTCGTCAGTGGAATTATGCCTATGTCCATAAATAGATTTCTTAAAGTTCAATGTATTAGGACTCTTAGCACGATTACCTTGGCGGATTTTCGGCCTAGATTGCCCCCTGGCATTCCTTGCTCGTAGGGCGGTCGCATCAGTGGTATCTGAATCATCCAGGGCTCGTGCTGTTCGGCGGGTTTCTCCAAGCTGTTGGAGCCGAGGCTGATGGTGTTGCCTCAGCGAACGCCTAATCAAGAGGTCTTAAAATACGGGGCTGCGTGACTTATCCAAACGCCTCAAAAACGTTGGAGGCCCGTTCACATCTGACGAGGTATCAGAAAGCCATCGGAAAGGTGAAAAGCAAGGTGTAGCGTTTTTTAAACGTAAACGGACCTAGCCGTGGCCATTCAAGGAGCAGAAAGGATCGAAGTTGATCGGCCACCTTCCTCCATATGGTCGAGAGTGATGGAGGCTAACCCTGCGATCGACTCCAACGGGCCAGCCAAGTTCTTTGTTGATGAAGGCGATCGCAATAGCTAGGTCCGTTTTAAATACCTCGCCAGTGGAATAGTTTAAGAGAAAGCGCACAGACTGATACGAAAATTGTACCAGCCCGTAATGCTGCCTCAAACGATCCCAGATCGACTTCGCAAACGGGCACTCGTAAAATATATGGCTGACGGTCTCGGCTACGCCACAGTATACACATCCAGCAGACACGACCACTTTCCACTGATGCAGACGTTGAAGGGAAAAGAACCCGTGATGCAGCAGCCGCCATTGATAATTAAATAATGTTCTTTGGAAGGCAAAAGATTTTAGAAGCTTCATGACTGCTGCCCACGGGTGATCGGGAAAAAATCGAAGGATGTCGGTCGATCCTCGAGGGTCGGTCTGCTGAAAAAACCACGAAAGACGGAGCACTCCCCAGTCTTGTGGATCAATACGGCGTAGCATTGGTAATACAGTCACTAAGTCGAGGTTGAATATTCGATAAATGTCAGGATGGAGATGATACGTCACTACTGGCAACAAGGAAGGTAAAGGGAGCCTATTCACCTGGAAAAAAAATCTTAGGTGTAAAAAGAAAAAGTTCGCCCATAGAGGGCAAATAAATACCCGTATCATAGCAGCCAATCTAGCAGCACTGAAATAACGCTTAATATCGGGTATAGCTAGTCCCCCTCTCTCAAAGGGAATAAAGAGGAACGCTGCTCTTAATGGATGACGTTGCTGAGCAGTTGTCCCCCACACACAGCTCACCATCGCACTACGCAGTCTCTGAAGATCTTTTTAAGAAGGCAAGGTGAATAGGCACTTAGATGTTAGAACTGGAAGTACATGAGTCTTGATGTATCTCACCTTGACAAACAGTGATGTTGAAAACCAGAAGTTTTGGTCAAGGCGATAGATGCACTTCTCAATCACTTGTTGCCAGTGCATAGAGTCCACAGTCGGTTGGAAAGAAAAGACATATCCTAACACTGTAATTCGGTCGCACCATGTTATTGGGAAAGTTTTAAAGTCGTCCACAGTCCACTTCTCAATAGCAATACCTTTAGACTTGACAAGGTTGATGGAACTCCCCGTCGAAGTACTAAAGTGGTCAAAGGTCTCTTTATAGATGCTCAAGGAATAGGGATCGGACGCAAAAAGCACTACGTCATCTACATAAGCCAAAGTCCTGAAGTTTAAGGATGCTGTTGGCAGATCGTATCCTCGAACATCTTGGTGGCAATTTAAGTATTGTAATAATGGTTTCAAATAAAAGATGTATAGCAGGGGGGAAAGAGGACACCCCTGCCTGACACCCTTACACAAATCGAAGGTAGCGGATATGGAACCATTAATTGCCACACATGATGCGGCCGAAACATACAGTGCGGAAATAATCGTGGCAAAAGTCCGAAGACGAAGATGACGAAACACTTCAAAGAGAAACTCATGGTTCACTTTGTCGAAAGCCTTTTCCTGGTCAAGGCTTAAAACAGCAAGAGTTTGGTGACGAGCACGCGCTTCTTTCATCACACACCAAATCGTAATTAGATTATCGGACATCCTGCGCGATGGAATGGAGCAGGATTGTCCAGGATTGATGAAATCTTCAGCAAAAACTTTTAAGTCTCTGTTGAAATACACCAGTGAAGCCTTTATAGTCGATGTTAAGGAGGGTTATTGGCCTCCACTGGGTAACAAGCTCTGGATTCGGCACTTTGGGGAGTAAGATGATTTTCCCCACAGTGAAGTCCGATGTGATGGAAGACGGGTCTTCAATAATCGAATTAAACACTTACACCAGGAAAGGTCCAAGAAGATTCCATGTCGCGTTGTAGAACGAGTATGGTATGTCATCCATACCCGGGCTGGACTGATGACGGCCGTCCGCTGACAGGAAATTCTTGACTTCGTCTTCGGAAAAGGGACGAGAGATAGACAGGTCAGCATCCTCAGAAAAAGGTATTAGCGCCTCAATCCACTGCTTCGTGTCGTTTGATGGAATGATTGGGTTATTAAAAAAGGATGAAAAATGGGCGTGAAAAGCTGACAAGATGTCATGGTCAGAATTCACTTCCCCATTTTCCACCACCAAACGATAACATCGTTTTCTGTTGGCACGTCGTCTCTCCTCGGCGAACGCTGCTGATGATAAATTCCTGACGTCAGTCGCCCAGGAAAGTTTGGCTCTGAGCGCTGCGCCGGCCGCCTTCCGGATCATTAGAGCATTGATGTCGCTCTTCACCTGACGTATCTCCATCTTGAACTCCTCCTTCGGGGTGGATACTTGAAGGAGCCGAAGGATCTCTTGTAACATAAGGAGATGACGACGAGCAGCATCTAACCCAATCTTAGAAACGTTTGATTTTGGTTTTCAGTTCTAACCATGAAGCAAGCGTAGGAGGCACATTATGAAGATGTTTTTCAACAAAATGAGCGAACATTCCCTTGTATTCCTCTTCGTCGAGCAGAGAAACATTCAGAAACCAAATGCGATGGACTGCAGAGCCTGAAGATGATGCTGGAAATGGAGGATTCCATGACCACATGATGGCACTGTGGTCGGAGAATGAACATGGAATTATTAATAAAGAAATAAAATACACTGACCTTAGGAATCTGTGGATGCTTGTATCAAAGAAAGAGAGGAAGGAAACTCCACTTATCCACAAAAGAAGTTTAATATGTATCATATATGTATACATAATAAACTTCTTTTATGGACAAGTGGAGTTTCCTTCCTCTCTTTCTTTGAGCATGGAATTACCTCCATTTTACCCAGCGAGCCAGCAAATGCAATGCCAACGAAAAAAGGTCTAATCTTGATGAAATAGTTGGCCCTTGATGGAAAGTAAACCCAAGCTGACTACTTTGTGGAGGGTGTGTCCATACGTCGAATAATGCATTTTGCTGGCACAAACGATACACATGACCAGACAAAAAGATGTTGCTGTCGTCTGGATAGCATTTCAAATCACCAGCAATCACCACAGGCAAAGATGAACACAGAAAGTTATTCAAGTCACTGAAAAACGTTGGTTTCTCTGCTGTTCTACGCGGTGCATATATGTTAAGCAATCGGAACTTGACACTAGATGTTAAAATGTCCATTGAAATTACCCTGCACTCGCAGTCATACTCACAGTTCGACATTAAAATGGATGGATTGAAAATGATGGTAGCAACCCCTTTCCCATTAGGTGACGAAAAGTTGATAAAAAATTGTCCACTAGTGTATTGACTGCAAAGGCCCGGAAGATCGTAGCACTGTTGTGAAGAGACGAGTTTTACTTCTTGAAGTAACAGGATATCCCGCCTGTACAGGGCAATAAACGATGACAAAACTGATTGCTTAAAATAGGAACCAAGAAAACGCATGTTCAGGGAGATGACCTTCATTGAAGATGTTTAGTGAGGTAACTGCTGACCTGTGTCCGGTTGAGACTTCGGCCTCCCAGGTGTTGTAGGAAGGTCTGTCGTTCTTCTCCTCTGATGAGGAAGAAGGGCTGCGATGGTGGCTCGTTCGACTGTCTCCCTCAGAAGAAGAAGTGGCTCTTCTCTCGTCCCTTTTGCCACGTTCCCGTCTGGATTTTTTCTTGCGGGGACTCCTCACAAGATGATCCTGTTGTTTCTGCGCTGATGGATACGTATTCCCAGCAGAAGACGTCATCCTGGAGGGCAACGACGTTTCAATAGTCCGTGCAGGCTGTGATGTTGATGATAGCACTGGTGGAGGAAGTGCTGGAAAGTCCTCCACTGAAAAGGCGGATTCTACTCCTGCTGAAACGTCAACGTCGTCATCTCCAGAAGCTTCGTCTTCACCCATCGATACATCGAAAGCTGGCTGAGGAAGAGGTGTAATCTCTGAGAGCGTGGAAGGAGGTGGCGATGGCCGCTCCCCCCTAGACTCCAAAGATTGAGTTGGATGCGAAGATGGACGAGGTGGTGGAGGCATCAACTCCTTCTGCACCTGGAAAGAGTCGAAAGAGCCGGCGTAACTTGGCTCTTTCGCGATGATGATGACGGCGACGAAGCTCTGGTTGGCGCTGGAGACTTGGCCGGTGATGACATCATAGGTTGCTGCTGAGATGACATTCCCTTAGGCGATGATGGAATATCTGCTGGTGCTGCAAACACCCTCTCCGGGCACTGATGATATTTGCTTACGATGCGGTTACATGCATCGCAATTCTTGAGAGGGCAGTCTTTCCTGACATGAGACGTTTTCTTGCAGTTCCAGCAGCACTGCCTTTGACCCTTGTAAGACACGCGAACTTTGTTGCCGTGCATTACAAGGTTCTCTGGAATGTCCCTCTGAAGGTTCTTGTCTACTATGATGTCATCAGTCCTCTGCAGGGGAGAATCCGGATGAGTTGGGTAGGCTACTTTCTTCACCTGCCCGTAGTCGGACATGTAAGGCTTCAGGTAATCTTCTTCTATCAGCGGCGAGGCGCCCCGGATAAAGATGGGTAGATATCCGGACTCAGCATAGCACAGGCGGACGGTGGTTTGTCCAAACTTGACGTAATCCGCAGACACGACACGGTCTGCTATGTTTCGCTGTCGACAGAGCATCCTCCATTAGGAGAAAGTCTCTGAACGACAGAAACAGCAGGATCGCCAGACGGTAAAACGGGCTGGATGCCCGTCATCAAGTAAAGTTCTTTCATAAATATGCCGACGGCTATTGGCCCGTCGGCAACCATAAGCACCATGTTCCCCATGGCAAGAGAAGAACAGTTCGGGGGGGGGGGGGGAGGCCGCCCCCGGCCGCCCCCGGGGGGAGGGTCGCTCAAAGTCACAAGTGTCACTCACACACGCGTTTGTTGGTCGATCGCTGTGTGGCACAAATACAAAGTCCAAATCACTTACTCGGCGGGCTTCTCCAAGGCTGTTGGAGTTAAGGGTAGCATCCCACTCGAAAAGGCAAAATTGAAAACTTGAGAGAAAATGGTCATCACCCTTTTATTATATGATTTCTATGAACCTAAATTTTAAATCAAATTAACAAAACCATTAATTTTTAATTTTTTTGTATTAAAAAACAGCATTTTTGTGTTAAAAAAGCCCCATTTAGCATAAATTTCTTGTCAAGTTTATGATAAAGTTATTAGTCCAATTGAGTTGAAATTTTTTTCTGGTTTCTATTTAATGTTTATTACATTTTGAACTAGAATTATTGAATTAGCTTTATCCATTCAGGTGGGGGGGAAAATGAATATATCTCTACCATTTTTAGTCACGTTATCTTGCTTAATACATATTTCAAACTCAAACCAAAAAAGTATTAATTTTCACATATCAATGATTCTAGTTCATTATGCTCCTTGATTATGTATGAAAAAACTGAAAAATAAATTTTCATGATATGTTAATTCTTTAAATAGATATTACGCCAAGACTGATGGTGATAATGTCAAAATAAGAAAGCTGAGAAAATTAGGTTTAAAGTTGAATTATCAATTTATTTTTGTTTTCATCAATTTTTAAAAACCACCAGCTACATAGTCCTTATCTTCGATTTTCACTGATATCATATCCACAATTAATAAAGCACTGGTGACAGGGAGGAAAAAGGAATACCCGAATCATTGGGTGACGAGCTCTGGATTCGGTACTTTAGGGAGCAGGATGATTTTCCCCACAGTGAACTCTGATGTGATGGAGGAAGGATCTTTGATGATTGAATTCAGCATTTGAACCAATATCGGTCGCAAACTCCTCCTTAGGGGTGGAATTTCTGAGAAGCCGGAGAATTTCTTGGAGCATAAGGAGATGACGACGGCGGCGCCTCGCCGCATCAATCCCAATCTTCCTAAAAAATCGTTTGATTTTGTCTTTAAAAACAAGCCACGAAGCAAGAGTAGGAGACACATTGTGGAGATGCTTTTCCACAAACTGAACAAACATTCCCCAGTATTCCTTGTTGTCAAGCAGAGAAACATTCAGGAACCAGTTTTTGTTAGAAGCATGGAGGTTTCCATGACCACATGATGGCACTGTGGTCAGAGAAAGAACAAGGAATAACCTCCATCTGTCCAGGTGAGCCAGCAAAAGCATTATCGATCAAAAATAAATCGAGTCTAGATGACACAAGAGATCCTCGATGGTAAGTGAACCCCGGATTGTTACTTTGTGGATGGTGTGTCCACAGATCGAATAATGCATTTTGCTGACATAAATGATGCACATGTCCAGGCGAAAAGTTGTTATCATCGTCTGGATGGCAGTTGAAGTCGCCAGCAATCACCACAGGCATAGCAGAACACAAATAAAAGTTAATATCGTCGAAAAATGTCTGTTTCTCTGTTCTTCCACACGGCGCATATACGTTAAGCAATCGGAAATTCACACCTGATGATAAAATGTCTAACGAAATTATTCTGCACTCACAGTCATAAATACAGTTCGACACCTGAATGGAAGGGTTAAAGACGATTGTAACAACCCTTTGTCCAACAGGTGAAGATGACTTTATAAAGAATTGTGCACTAGGAAATTGACTGCGAAGGCCAGTTAGATTATAACCTTTCTGCGTGGAAGCTAATTTAACCTCCTGCAGAAGAAGGATATCTGGCCTGTACAGAGCAATAAAAGTTAATAAAACCGATTGCTTAAAATAGGAAACCAGGGAACGTATGTTCAGCGAGATGACCATCATTCAGAGGATTTAGGTGGAAGAGGCTGACCTAATTTCGATGGAGTCTGGTTCTTCTTAGCTGAAGCCTCAGGCTCAGCAGTCCGTCGAAGCGGTGAGCGCATCCGATGAGAGGAACTACGGTGGCTACTCACACTGCCATCCCTCTCAGACGATGATGATGCCTTCTTGTCCCTTCTGCTACGATGTCGGTTTTTCTTCTTACGGGGAGACTTGCTCTCCGTACGCCCTTCCGACTGGGTTGATGTGGAGATAATCGCCGTTGGAGCCGAAGATGACACAGGAAACACTGAAAGAAGACGGGTGACTCCCACTGGCTGCGACGCGGGTAGAGACGGAGGAGGGAGAGCTGAAAATTCCTCCAGTAAAGGCGTCGAAACATCACCCAATGGGGCATCAATGTCTTCCTCTGCAGAGACCACTTCCTCATCCATCACGACGTCCCTTGTTGGCTGAAGCAGGGACGTATCCTCAGCAACCTCTGAAGACGGAGGCAGTGATGATGGTGGCACTAACTCCTGCTCGTCTTTAGGTGGAAGTGGAGGCAACGATGGCTCAGGTGAAACGGCCCGCGACGTACGAGGAGTAGACACGGGCTGGATTAAACGTTGTGGCTCTGCATCCTGATCCATAGATGTCATCTTCGGTGACGGAAGAGGCGTTGACTTAACTGCTGCGGCACTGCTGTCAATTTTCTCCCGGCAATGATGGTATCTGCCCACCATGCGCGCACAATTCGCACACTTTTTCAGGAGAGGGCAATCTCTCCTGACATGAGAAGATTTCTTGCAGTACCAACAGCACTGCCTCATCCCCTTATAATACACGAAGACACGTTCTCCATGTAAAATAAGGGAATCTGGAATGTCCTTGTCCAGCCTCATATCGAAATATACCGGTATGTCGCAGTTCTGGAGTCGGGGAGTATCTGCGTGGTCGGGACGGAAAATACCGAGCACTTCCCCAAACTCCGACATAAAATTTCGGATATAAGAACTGTGAGGTGGCCAGGGTCCGCGTGATAAAAGTTGACGGTGGTGTTGCCAACTTTCACGCACTCCACATCAACGATGCGATCCGCAATAGCACTTGATTTGCAGAGCATTCTCAACTCCGTAGAGGAGAGTCTCTGCAACACCAAGATGGAAGGGTCTTCAGAGGCTAAAACAGCCGGTACACCAGATTTGGCGTACAGCGCCTTCATAAACGTGGCGATGGAAAATGGCCCGTCCGCCATTAACATGGCCATTCTGTCCATGGTCAAAAACAATTTTTTTTTGAAAAAAGTCACAAAAGAGTCCGGGGGGGGGGGGTGAAACCTCCCCCAGGGGTCACCGGGGGGAGGACACTCACTCACACCAAAAGTCACTCACGCGCTCGTTGGTCGGTTGCTGCGTGGAAAACTAAGTCCAAATGTCACACACCCACAAAAACGAAGGCACTATTAACTTTGGCTTCTCCAAGTTTCACTCGGTCGGACTTCGGGAACTATCTCTGATTTACGGTCCTCTTTCCTCTCTTTTTTATTTGCCGAAGTAATTTGCATTTTCTCTTCTTCAGCGAATGACAGGCCGCCAGCTTTCTTCCCAAACCTTCGGCCGCGTCGAAAAAGGTGTGAAGGAGGAGGAAAGTGCTTTCTTCCCAGCGTTCTTCCCCAACTTCTTTCTGACCCTGCTTGCCGTTGCTTAACTATCGCGGCTTTTGTTGTCTGATCATTTCTCTTGGTCGCAGCCTCCCGCGCTCGAGAGAATTGATCTGACACATGCATCCTGATTCACCAATTAGTGCTTTCGTTGCTAATTTCCTGCTTTATATGCAGCTCTGCGGGTGCCGTGCAGTGCAGCATTCACAAGGGTTGGTCGGGATCTTCACACCTTTTTAACTCGTTGACAACGTTTTTGTGGAAAAAAATGGTATTCGGAATAGTTGTTAGTTTTGATCTTCCCTACCAACTGTCCATTTCTGGCAATGGAATTCATAAACACCCTGTATATCTGAGGTGAACTCTGTACCCTTAATATGTGTTTAAAATATTAATATTTTGCCAACAGAGGACAGTCGACGTCGTGAAGTGTCAGAAGCCACAGCGTAACATGAAAGGAAATAAAGAACCACTATTCCACATAAATAATTTTTCATACATGTAGTTATAATAACGGTCATAAAAAGTTTTCGAATCATCACGATGCCTTTATTATAAAATTGTTGGATAAATATTTCTGAAATTTTAGAAGAATAACAGATGATCTTTAGCTTAACGGAGAAAACAAAGTTTCTATAGATTTTACTTAGGAGAAGATCGTTCGCAGGACATAGGTGGTAATGTAATTATTCTGCTAGATGAAGAAGTGTTTGTAGAATTGTTGATCCAGCCTAAATATTCAGAAAATTTGTCAGAAGGAAATATGAGGCGTGTTTAAATGAAACCTGTTCGTTTCCAATAGATGTTGTAAAAAGAAGGTAGAGAATAGGAACCACAAGCAAATAGAAAGTAGTACTTGTGGAACAATATTGTATAAACGTTTCTCAAAAGAAGTTATCCATAGCATTATGCACGCATCCTACCGTTTGGGGAGACGAGAAATTCTGTCCGCGAAAAAAAAAGATGACTATAAAAAACAAGTGACCCAGGTAGAGTTGCTATTTAAGTGGCCGGACCGTTTTTTATTGATTGACATGTTCACTGCCTTCATCGACAGCATTGGAGACAAACGACAAGGTTGATTCGAGAAGAGACAGAAGGCAAGAAGAGAGAGAGAGGTCCTTCCAGTATCAACTTCCTCTCCTTATCTGATATGAAGTCCATATGCCGTAGGCCCGCCTTTCGCTCTTATGACCCTAAAAATTTGGAGAAAACCCCTTATCGTTTTGTATATTTTTGAGAGCAGCTGAAATTCAACTCATTCTATCGACGATATATTTCTGAGTTTTCACGATATTTGTTTGGGCTTTTATAAGATTAGCTCATACATTTGGCTAAAAAATTATGCAAAAGAACATTTTGGTAACGCTTGCGCATGAGCAGTTAAATATTATTTAATAAAATGCTCATATTTCATCAAATATTTGACATTTTTATATTCTAATTGCAGGGTATTGTCTCTACTGTTGTTGGTCAAGTTTCCTGAAAATTGCATTGCATTCAGTTGAAAACCCTGCATGTTATACACAAAAAAGTTTTAAAAAAAATCGATTTTTTTTTAAAGAAACCTTTATATTTCCATGAATATACGTGCTATT
>JAHWFO010117027.1:883-14775 GCA_023313115.1 Rhysida immarginata
ATGAGATAATCAAACATCTCAAACGAAAAGAACATCAGCTGCGAAATGTTTTAGTGATGGAAGCAGCTGATGTTCTTTTCGTTTGAGATGTTTGATTATCTCATTCACCGTCACAGGTTTGGGGGTTTTAAGAGTGACAGGTTTCATGTCAGTATCTTCAATTTTACTGCCCATCTCTTTTTGAAATGCTTCCAATGTCTGCACTCTCATGCCATGTTTCTTTTCCACCTTTATTTGTGCAATCAGACTTAGCCTCGCACGAGAAAGATTGCTTAGGCCCATATTAATTTCTCCACATTGTTGGCTTGTGAGGTCAGCTGGAGTCTTTGAGGTAATTACTTGATCGTTATGCTCTTCACATTTGCTTGCATTCCAAAAAATCCCAATAAATCGAAAAAAAGCTTCCTTTATAATTGACATACGAGGCATGTTTTTTAAGTAAGTACCGTTTTGGAATTAAAAAAAGACGTGCAAAGATATCGCAATAATTTTATTTTTACATGAAAGCCTGTACCTTAATCTACTTTTCTACATAATTTCCGTGAATATTGAGGCACTTGTCATAACGTGGCACCAGTTTTTGAATACCCTCCTCATAAAATTCCGCCGCCTGACTTGTTAACCACTGTATCACAAATGTTTTGACTTCGTTATCGTCTTGAAGACGCTGACCACCCAGGTGTTTCTTCAAGTGCAGGAACAAATGGTAGTCGCTGGGCGCCAGATCAGGGCTGTATGGAGGATGATCTAGAGTTTCCCATTTAAAAGATTTGATGAGATCTTTGGTCCGATTAGCCACATGTGGACGGGCATTGTCATGCAGCAAAACGATACCCTTACTCAACTTGCCCCCACTTTTGTTCTGGATTGCACGACGCAGATTGTTCAATGTCTCACAATAAGACGCTGCATTGATTGTCTCATTACGAGGCAGAAACTCCACTTGCAATACTCCTTTTCTGTCCCAAAAAACTGTGCACATGATTTTCCGGGCAGAAATTTTTTGCTTAAACTTCACTTTTTTGGGTGAGGATGAATGTCGCCATTCCATGGATTGTTGTTTCGATTCTGGTGTGACGTAGGCCACCCATGTTTCGTCACCAGTAACAATTTGGTCTAAAAAATCTTCACCTTCATTGTGGTAAAGCTCAAGGAAAGTCAATGCACTGCCAAAACGTTGGGTTTTGTGCAAATCCGTCAACATTTTTGGAACCCAACGTGAACACAATTTCCGGTAATTCAAGTTCTCGGTCACAATGCGATACAAAACACTACGAGAATATTGAGGATAGCAGTCGCACAATGATGAAATTGTAAAGCGTCTGTTTTCTCTCACCTTTTCGTCCCCTTTCTGCACCAAATCTTCATTAACGACCGAAGGACGCCCACTCCGTTCTTCATCATGCACATTTGTGCGGCCATCTTTAAATGCTCTCACCCATTTCCTTACCATTCCATCACTCATAATGTTTTGTCGGTACACTTCACAGATCTCACGATGAATATCGATCGGTTTTAGCACTAAGAAATCGTATAACAGCCCGTACTTCACAATCGGCGGGACTCACGATTGTCGGAGGCATCTTAAACACTCAGTAAACAACGTATACAATGAAGAATCAGACTGTAATGGCGTCAGTGCGTAGACAAGAGATGTAGTTAACCAGCGCGCATGCGCGGAACGCCGACCGTTGCGCTGCGGCGGCGGTATCGCAAAACGTTACTTACTTAAAAAACATGCCTCGTATTTCTATGCAATTGTTTCGCCAATTGTATAAGGCCTCTTAGAGCTGAAGAGATACACGTCTATCTCATTTGCCTCCACGACAGAGACTGCCCTAACAATGCCAGCTATTATACAGAAGTCTCGCTCATTGTTAAGAATACTTGGAAAACAATGCTCGATTGCCATGGAAACAGAACGTTCTCTCATTGCATCATCATGAAAGGATTGTTGCATCATCCCCAAATCGGTTTCCATGGCAACTATGAGTCTGACAAAGACAAAGGTTATAGGAAGTATATATATGAGAATATTTTTTGTGACATACAAAATTAATACGAAGTAATTGTATTCATATAACCCTTTGACGTGCTGTTGGTGAAATTAACGTTCATTTTATGTGGTTATATCTAGCATGTCTCTATTCAGATTTGGCAGAGATTACATAAAAAATTACTATATAGACTGATCTTCGATCGCCTGTCGCTATCAAAATGCTTAAATTCTTCAATACAAAACAAAATGGAGTTTTTTATGCCAAAAAGAGAATACAGCAAGTAGTGAATTGTGAGCTTGGGAAATTCTAAACAATATCTTCAGGTTAAGCCACCAGACTGTGCAATTTAACTAGCATGAATAGATGACATAAAAACGTATGTGCCCACCACCACCCCTCGGGTACAGCCTTATAACCCGAGCCAAACTCTTAATATTCACTAAAGCTACAATTTCCACTTTATGATAAATTGTTTTCTTCCTCATGAAAATTTTTTTTTGGAGCATACATCATAGAAGCGTGAAATAAATGCTTTTATTGAATTAATATATTTAAAGAAAATGGCAGAGCAGATTTGTTTACATTGCAATTTTTATTTCCTTTAATAGCTTGGTTTTATTGTGTTATTACCTGTAATAATTCGAATACTACATCAGGCCTAAAGTTTCTGCGTACACTTTGCTTTGATCTTTCGTAAATATGAAGAAATTTTAGATAGGACATTATTTTAGTACATTGCGAACTAAAATGGCGGTTGGAATAACGAAAATGATAGACTTGTATGGTGATGAAAACGATATATTACCAAAGATAGAATGGAGAGAATTATTTAAGGAATTAAAGGACTTGACATTGGAAACTGCAGGGACAACAAAAGGTAGGAAAGGTAATAATAGAGAAACAATTGTGCAGAAATTTGCACAACTGGAAGTAACTATTAAAGAAATGGAATCGAAGAAAGAAGTAATAAATGAAACAACTACTGCCATCTTGGAAGAGAAAATGGAAAAAAGAGATTGTGATAAGGAGGTGAGCAAAAAATTGAAACAATCAGAAGATAACTTCGAATTTCTCTATGAGATGATAAATAATAAATGTGATGCGATCTATAGTGAAATAAGTAAATTGAGAGAAAATAAACCTCAAAATCTAAGAATAATGGAAGACATCTCTGAGGATAAAGGAAGCTTTATTAAAGCTATAGTGGATGGTGTTTTGGAAAGTACCCGAGATATAGTGCAAGAAATTTTTGATACAGCGATAAATAAAATTAATAATCTCATCATAACTACGAATGAAACACTGATTAAACTATTAGTAAATAATGGAGAAAAGGATAATACATCTATAAATAAAGAAAAAATTGAATGCGGTAAGCAGAGCATGCTTGCGGGTAATGAGATACAGAAGCTTTCAAATATGTCATTATATGGAGAAGATGGGAGAAGGTTAATCTATGAAAATGGAAGTAATAATACGCAACGAGAGTCGTTAATAAATAAGCAGGATACATTGAAGACATGTGAAGTAGAAATAAGAGATCAAATAATTGTAGATGAGCAAAAAGGAAAGAATGAGAAAATAAAGGCTCTAAATAAAAGTAAAAAAGGAAATGAGAATAGGGAAAAAAGAAATTTCCCTAAAAGAGAGATATTTGGAGATAAAGGGAAGGATGATGAAGAAAACTCAATTCAGAGCGTCTGGGGATTGCCATTAAAAAAGAATAATACTGTAAGAATCTGTATAGGCAATTTATGTGATTCGGTGTCACCAAAAGAATTAGCACAAAAAATAATGGAAAGTGGATTTGAGGTTCAAGAATGTGGAAGATGGCACACAAAAACAAATAAAGTGTCGCACTATTTTTACGTTCGATTGAAAGGTGAAAATTTTCAAGAAATTATCTCACGGATCGAGTGGCCAAAAGGAATAACAATGCGAGAATATTATGGACGTAATCCAAAAATGACTTTAGAAGCATATATTAAAGAGCATGATGCGAGGACTAGCCATATGGAATAATGTTCAAAGACATAGCTTAGATTTAATGAGCAAAAAATATTTTAAGATAAACATTGGTTATGCTAATGTAAGATCAATTTACAATAAATTGGATGATATCCAATTATGGATAGAAGAGAATGATATGGACTTTTGTTCTTTGACGGAAACTTGGTTGACAGAATTTCAAGAAAATAACACCATTCACATACCAAATTATAATATATACCGATCAGATAGACCAACTCGAGGAGGAGGTGTTATGATGATCATATCGGAAAGATGGGAAACCATGCTTGTTGGTAAAGGTTCTAGTGGAGGATTGGAATACCTGATCACCAATAGTAAATGGAATAACTTTTCCCTTAATATTTTAACAATATATCGTCCATGCTATGTGAATTTGGAAGAAATAATAAATGTTATACAGTGTTTGGAGAGTGAAAATATAAACGTTATTCTGGGAGACTTTAATATCAAATTTAATCAGGAAACATTTGAAAAAGAACAATTATATAAAAATTGTGAATTAATGCAAACATATCCAATAATAGATTTCCCAACAAGGATAGGTAAACTAACAAGAAATACATTAGACCAAATTTTCTTACCAAATAGCTGGCTTAATTTTGAGATTCGAAGAACCTGGCTGCCAAAATGTGATCATATAGCTATAAGTTGTGATATAAAAGTAAATAGGAAAAATGATATTAATGAAAAAAGAAAAGCATAAACAAATATACTGCTTTAAAGATATTGACTGGAATAAATTTCGGATAGAAATCTCCCAGGAACAATGGAAGAGATATTATGAAACTGAGAATATAAATGAGAAATATAATATCTTCAGGGAAAATATGTATAGCGCCTTATTAAAAGCGGGAATGAAATTGACAAATATTAAGAAAACAGGGTTAAATAAAAAATGGATTAATTATGAAATTAAAAAGATGTGGAAACAAAAAAAGATCGCATATCGTAATTACAATGAAGAAAGGAATGATAAATTATTAAGGGAATATAAAGACATAAATAGAAAGTTGAAAAAAGGAATAAAAAAGGCAAAGAGGAAGAAAGTGATGAGTGCGAGAGGAGTTTTTGATTTATGGACATATATTAGAAAACATCATACAGACAGTAGAGTAATGTTCCCAGAAGAAGACAATGGAAAATTCCTGCAATGGATAAATAACCCGAATACAACTGATGCCCCTCAAATAATGCCTTCGTTACGAAAGAGCGATCAGCAACTAAGCAATGTGATTACTATATTACCAACACAATTACCTCAAATTTTGAAGACAATGAACTTAAAACCTATGAGATGTGATGGACCAATAACAAGTGCAGTGATAAAAAACTGGGGTATGCAAGGAAACCTACTGTTTATTCACTTAGTACATTCGATCATCAGAAATAAAAAATTCCCAAAGGAATTTAAAAATGCAGAAATAATTCCAAAGTATAAAGCAGGATTGCCAAAGGATTATCGAAATTACCGTCCAGTGGCGAGAATAACAACAATAGCAAAATTGACAGAAAAAGTTATTTTTGAAAGCATGATACATTTCCTTTGGGAAAAGGTCCCGAATAACCAAAAAGGAGGAAGACCGAAAGAGTCAATTAATAATCTTCTACTATCCGTTTATCAGCAGGCACTGCATGCCTTAGACCAAAATAAAATTTTTTATATTGTCTCGGTGGACTTGGCAAAAGCATTTGACTCAATATCTAGAGAACAACTATTGGAAGACTTGAGGAATTTTGGTGTAAATGATCCATTATGGTCGCTAATACAGGATTATTTCCGGGATAGATACAATTATATGCGAACAGAAAAAGGCATAATTAATGAAATAACAACAAAAGGAATAATGCAGGGTTCGGCAGTGAGTGTTTTATTTTATGCTGTGGCGACTGCAGGAATATATAGCCTACCGTTGAATATGGAAATAGTGTCCTATATAGATGATAGCTTTCTTATGAAAGCATATGAAATTGGAGAGGCTCAAAAAGCGAAACAAGAAATAGAAAAAGATATTGAAATGCTGTCAAGTTGGTATGCTTCTAGAGGTTTAACGGTAAACAGGAACAAAACAAATATAATTTGTATCTCAAAAGAGAAGAGTGCTCCAACAATATCATACAAAATATTAGGAATTAATTATGACAGCAATCTTAATTTTCAACAACATATAGAAATGCTGATTATTAAATTAAACAAGATGGATTATCTAATGAAAAGACTGAAGAAATCAATAACGAGACAGGAAATTTCTATAATTTTAAAAGCAAAAATATTACCAACGATGGAATACGCGATAACAATTTGGACAAATACAAATAAAAACCTGCTGAAGAAAATTAAAACAGCATATAACAATGTAGTAAGGGAAGCCTTTTCGCTGAATAGATATGCATCGATTATGGAATACTGAAATAAAAATAAAATTCCAACCTTCAACACGGTAATAAAGAAAGCTAAACTAAAAGAAATCTATAAAGATTAACAGATGAAGCACATCCAATAGCCTATTTGAGAAATTGGATGGCAGACCCGTTGAAAGTACGGCAATGTCGTAGTTACAAGATAGAGTTAAACAAGCCAATATCATCATTTATAAGAAATAAATTTCCATATGATACAATCCTAGAATGGAATGAGATGCCATTAAATTTGAGGAAACAGATGATAAACTGTGATAGTGAATTATGTGTAAATCATGATAAACATGTAAGAAATATAATAGAAAGCTATGTTATGGAACAACAAATGAGGGAATAAAGGAATGCTTTGACAAATCTCCCAAAAGGGAGGCTATATTAAATTAAATTAAATTAAATTAAATTTTCTTCTGAAAAAAGGAGCACTGCCTTCGATCTTCATGTCCACTACTGGCTTTTTAATAGTAGTGTAAGGAAATGGGGATACAATATCCCGATATCCTGACGCACTGCGTCAGTTTAGTAAGGTTCCTGGGGGATAATTATGGAAATAAATGGTCGAATGAATAATTAATCATTTATAAGGACTGCGCCAGTGAATTATACTATTCACAAAGTTTTTATGATAATTTAGGATTTATCCCATTAACTTACATACTAAAATCTCCGCACACAGGCCGGCCAACGAGGGAAGAACTAGGCACGTGAAACGGTCTTAAACAATTAAATAAGTTGTTTATTGATCATATAACAAAAGATATATAAAACAATAACGTTTGGTGATTTGGAATAAAAGATTTGGATAAATGAATAATGAAATTCAATTAATATGATGTTCAGTAAGGTAATCTGTCAATTTAAAGATTTGAATAGATAAGTATTTACGAGGTAATGATTGATAATTTCTTGAATAATAGTGATTATAAATCAGAAGGAGTTCTGTGTAAATCTTTACTTAAAGAGGGTAATCAAATGTAGAAATGTTTAAACCATGTCTAAATGCGAAATTGGAATGTCTGATTTAACAATTACTAAGTACAATAAAGATTAACAATCTAATTTCTAAGATTTAATGGAATATAGCAAATGGTCTGTCTGGATCGGGTAAGAATTTAGGGAGAGTATAATTTAAGCTCTCTATGAAAAATATAATGCTCTAATGTAAAATGTATCTATCTTTCCCACTATCTGTGTGATTAAATAATCCGTTCCCAAATATGAATGTAATGAAATGAAACAGAAAGAATGGCCATTGAGACATAAATGGAAATGGGCTATACCGTGGTCTTCTCAATCTGTCCGCTCTTGGATGTCTTTCTCGCTCTCTGGCTACGTCGAAACGTCCGGGGGGGGGGGGTCTCTCCTTCCGAATTGGCTGGTAGATCGCTCTGCTAGGCTCCTTCTTCCACGATGAAATTATGTACCTTTGGGGCTGGTTACTTTCTCTCCAACTAATACTGGCAATCCACGAACTATTAAAAATGATGAAGCTGGTTCTCAGCTAGGCGGATAGTCTTTAAAATCCTCGACTCGAGCGAACACAAAGATAAATTTGTTGTGAACTTAAATTAAACCACTAAAACTTAAAACATTTGAGTTAAGCCTACTTTTTAGAATTTCTCATCTGGTATCATTTGAATTACCAGATGAAGGCCGAATTAAGCTAAAAATTGAGTAGCGACGCCGCACAACCGGCTATCACGAAAGTTAAATCACTACTAACGTCTTCTTCACTTATAACTACTGACAAGACAGATTCAATTTCAATAACCAATCAGGCGTTTAGAAACGCTGACCATCCACCAAAAAAAAGGTGAATCTCCCTGTCAATCAAAGTCCGTCGACACCTCTCTAATCGTTTCTTTTTGCTTTCACGTGATCATTTATTGTCTCTTTGCTCACTTCAGATTCCAAAGTTCAATCGTTACCTTGTCTTTCTCGTTGTCTTTCTATCCCATATCCTGTTCTCAAATTCGTTTCTTGTTTACTTAGCTATCTATGGCAATACTCTTTAGGTCCTTGAAAACAAACCCAACAACTAAAACAATGAGATGTAAAATGAATCTCACTTTCTCCCCTTGCGACTAATGCCAAAAGTGACACTTAAAAAACGATTCTTAACAAGCGCAGAAAAAAGAAATAATTAAAATAATAAACTTTATTTAATTCTACTCTAAGTTAAATCCTTCTAAAACTTTATAAAATCTTAATTCCAAATCTAAATACATAATTATGAACGCGAGTATAAAATAGCTCATCTACACAATTAATCTGACTATTCTAATTCTGGCTAATTAATCCTCAAACCTTACAAATACCTCCCCACGCAGAAAAAGCCTCGCCCCGAGGCGGTACTGTTACCTGAACTCCTCTGGGGGTCTTGCATCTCTGCAGCATCTTCCACTGATGAAGCGGGACAGATCGAGTCGACGCGGGCAAGCCTACATCTCAAATGGCAACTTGTAAAATTCAAACAAGAAATCAGTTAATATTGTGTATAAATGTACTGGTTACTAAGCAATCATTTTCTCGTAATCAAAGGTATATAGGTTATAAAATTGGGTTAGTATATTAATAAATCAATATAAAAGACAAACAAGAATCAAAATGGCCATAAAAGTATCTAAGTGGTACCAATAAAATAACTGTTCAATACTACTACTTAATATTACCTAAAGGTATCATGATAAAAAAAATTTATATAGGCCTTTAGAACGAAGATATGTGCACAAATGTTCAAATATTTTTTAACACACAGTTCAAAGTTCTTAACTAACATAATAGTTCTTAAGCACACACACACCGTTCAGTGTCCAAAATCTTAATGAAAGTTCATTACCTTGAAAACACACAATAATACAAGCACTGAAAGTTTTTCTGGAAAAAACACAGAATTAAAACACTGAGAGACAAATAAAGTACTTGGTACACTGTAGCACAATCTTGTTCTTGGAACACGGAGAGGGAAGTTCTGGTGAGGTGTTCATAAGAGTTCTAGTCTCTTCTCTTCCGCGTTGGGTCTCCGATTTCTGCATTGGAATGGGGAAGTGGCCTTCACTGGAACCGTCTGCGTTGAGGGAGTGGTGGCCTCCACGTCAGCTGGTGTCTGGTGTCGTCTGGCTCCAGAGGTCCTTCCTGGCTCCATGGCGTTGTTTCCTGAAAGCCAACTCATTTCAAATGTCTCGGCCAATTTAAATTTAAAAGTTTATAGGAAGAGAAAGAATAGATAGAATTTGTATATGTAAGTTGAATTCCCCAAAAGATAAAATATGATGTAAATTTATGAAGTAATGTTTCAAGAGAAAACAAAAATATTGTGTCAAAATAATATATGTGAATTATGTTCATGCACATCGTTTTCTCAGCCTTACAAAATTATTTTTCCTAATATAACATAATTGTGGCTTTGGATCATTCTACGCACTAAGCTACAATATATAGTTACAACGCAAGAAAAAGATTTTTTGTAGAGTGTTGAGGGCGACATTCCGGAGCACTACAAGACAATCATGTACAAGTGTTTTGGGCCTAAGAACATTAGTCGAATGCACCCACTTGTCCATGAAAGTAAAAACGAACTCAAAACAAGTTATTCCATTCCACGAAAATATACTCGATTCTCTAAATCGACACTTCCACCAAACTCAACAACTCGCCGTCATGTCAGCCATCTGTAGTGGTCGGAGGGCGACGCTTTGCCTACGAAATCTAGAGAGTAGTAGATCAGCCAACCTGGGGTTCCACAAAAGAATATTAAAAGTATAAATGAACCCTTTCATTCAAACTCGAATGTGTTAATGTTTCTATTGTTATTATGTAATCAATAATTATTCAAGGTGTCTCTACAACTATGCCCAATGAGATTATTAGTGTTTATGGATGTAGTTCAGACAATTTAATTCACTGAAATGGTTGCTTCCCGTTCGGACTAGCCGAAGACAAAACAACATGTCACTCAGATACTGCCACAAGAAACACTAACTATTGCTACTAATTTATTCTATTAGGGAAAAAGTGTTCTGTTTAGGTATGTACATCTATGTAGCTACAAGTTTTTGATAGAAGACTAACGAGTTAATATCGCATTATGCTGATACAATTTATCCTGTTCGTTTCTGGACTGCCTCTACATGCTTTCCTCCGCTGACTTCATACGGATGACCTCCAATTTACAAGTGAATCGCCGGAGTGCCACGATGTCATGCCGCTGGTGTGATCAGTACCACGCTTCACGAACGACGGGCCGGGCTTTCATATCGAACTGCGGTAGCGATGACGATGGAGCATCGCAATGGGTCTTTTCTTCTATTCAGCACAGCAGATCTATCCAGGTGTACAGGCAGGACAATGTTTCTCTATACTGTCTATTTTCTAATTAATTGGTCGAAAAATACTATTGTTCTGATATTAATATGCTCTCCTTGATCTTCCTTAGGAGTGAAGATCATGGTGACTTGAATCTACACGGAAGAATAAACTCCGCTTCAAGTGTAGCTGTATATACTATGAACTAATTATAAGACTAATAACTTAGTAAGGTAAATGGATGAAAGCTCTTTAAGCTATTACTACGGGAATTTAATTACTTAAATACAGAATTTTAAAGGTCTAACCTTTGGTATGCGCTTCCCACAGTTTTCTATGTATATTCAAAGAATAGAGTTTGTGAAAGATACAGAATAAATGTCAAAAAAGCGTGGAATATTATATAATATAATATCACTAATTAAGTGGACACACAGTCAAGGTAAAAGTTGTAATCAAGGTTGTCTGACAAAAGTTTACAAAGGAATTATAGCAATTGGTTCCTTTATTGTTCCTATAATTTTCTAGGTACATACTGAAACGTAGCGTTAGAATAATTTTAAACACTGGTAGACAATAAAATTCAAGAACAGGGGTAGGGTAGCTAAGCCTACCTCCGAACTATAGAACTCACTGTCAGATGAATCCACTCAGCTGATTCTGGGTTAGCTTCTCTCCATTACTCTAACGAGGGTTGAAGAGGGGGCGACTTCTCGCGACCCTGCTACAACAACTTCTGGTCCGCTCACGTTTGTGCACTCTAGGAGGGACTACTACACACTCAGCGCCATGGAGATCTGCTCCATGTGCTTACAACTTGTTCACAAAGAGAAAATAACTAAATTCAACACAGGGGCCCAAATAACGGCCATGAATGGAATACGGGGTCAGTAAAATCTGACAGAACAACAAATTCTTGTTGTCTCGCAGCCTCTCTGCTGCTACGATTATTCAAAATACAACACAAACTTCGCTCCCAAACTACAAGAAACAGAAGTTTCTGGGACTGCCCCACTCAACACAATACCGTTGGCCAGTCACCGGGTAAGGTGACTCCAACAATGCACGAAGCATCTACGGGGTGCTTAGATCTTAAACTCGCAACCTTGTGCACTAAGAAATATATGTAACTATAAAAGCGATCTTAACTGTAGCTTTCCCAAAATTTCATAGGAATACAGAAAATTTTGTAAGTGATTTTCGCAATACTTTTCCTTCCAAAGATGGACACACCACTTAACATTCAGATATTATCACAATTTATTTAATTTCTAACTGCTCTTTACGCCACTAAATCCCAATAAACCAATATCTTGCCAAACTAACCTTAGTAGTCTTGACTATATAGATCAAAAAGGATATCAATGACGCAAAAAATCATTCTCCTAAGCAATCAACACTGTCCTTACTGGTCTAAGTGTACGTATTATTAAAATAGGTGCCCATTGGTTAAAACTTTTACTTTCTATCGATAATCCTAAAATTTAGTTTCTTTGTATCGGCAATAGGGAAAACGTGTGACACTAGTGAACTAATGAAACGCTAATATGTCTGCCCGATTGTTAAATGCATGAAACAGTAAAGCCTCTCATCAACTACTAACTAAGGGTATTGACTTTACTATAAGATTTACTAAATAACGTAAGATAAATAGGTTTGTTTGTTTCAGGTGTTACCGTAACAATTATTCATTCCACTGAGTTGTACAAAAGTTTAAACATACGCTCTAATACCTTCAACTACAAAAGAGATTGTACCTAATTCGTTTCCCTTCAAAATGTTCCTCCTTCCAGCTTACCGAAATGAATTACGACTTCATTACGAACGTTCTTTGTTCTTAGCAGAACAATCCCTATTTCTTCCAACCATAGTGAAAGAAAAGGGCCGGTTCCGCATCACAAAGAACTGAAAAAAAATCCCACAAATAACACCAGCCTATCCATAGTGGCTGTGTTTGGGAACGATTCCTGACCCGGAATCCTAAAACTACAAAAGTACAAAAGTCATTCACGAAAATGACCACCGCCAGCTAGGCGCTTCACAATACCTCAGGAACAAAGGGATAACGACACGATACATCATCGAGATGCCCATCTCAACACAATAATCTCTTCATCTTCAGTAATGATGCCTTCGATTTGCTTCCGTATCACAAGATGTTCACCCAAGGGAAGCCCACAACTCATGTTATTGTACAACAACAAAGGTAACACGTGAAATGACAAAATAGCATAAAATAGTGGGTCAAAATAACTAGATGTATAATGGTCTCTAAACTAGGACTACATAACTAATCTAAGTGGATCGCAACAAGGAACTGATTTCCATCCCCAAACAATCAATTAAGCAAGCAGTTTCTCTCTCTCTGTTTACAATACCAGCGGATACGCCCAAATTTCGAACAGTAACGGAACTGAGTCCGTTTGCTTCCCCTTAGCCTAATCTTTGCAATGTGTAATTTATCTTCCGACGACGAGTTCCTCACGACTCGCGCATCGTCGATCCGTTGAAAGACTGCAACCGGATCAGTCGACTCATCATATTTTTTTATCTCGCTCGCTACTGTGAACCACCGCGGCTTAGAAACCGGGACAGGAGTCGACGCTCGCTCTGGGGCAAAGGTTTGGGCTGGCGCGCGGCCTTGCGCTTGCATCTGTGCCTTTTTCATATTGAATTACAACACTCCTGTCTATTTCAAATTTAATAAAATACCAATAGTGCCTTTTCTCCCGTCCTTGGACTTAAAATCTATGACCCAATCTTAAATCTACTTAATTCTATGATCTTAATTAAGTGGAAATTAAGTAAATGATTATGTAAAATTTGGTTATTCAAATGCTCTTATTGGAATATGCTAATTAAATCGTGTCTTAAGCAAATGTTTCGCTCTTACTGTATTACTTAATGCAATAAAAATGACACTACTCAATCCTGTCCGACTGTGACAGTTATGTAAGAAAATGCTTATTCAAATGGTTTTATATGCATATGTAAATTAGATAGGGCCTTAACAAAATCTTACTGCGTCAATTACTGTAACAACTGCCGCTCTTAAATCCTGTACGACTGCGACAATTATGTAAGAAACTGGGGCTACAATATCCCGATATCCTGACGCACTGCGTCAGTTTAGTAAGGTTC
>JAHWFO010117028.1:0-12649 GCA_023313115.1 Rhysida immarginata
TACGGTTATTACTAAAAAAAAGTCTATTCAACTCTTCGAAAAGACAGGAACCTCGACTGTCATGGTCGACGCTTCTACTAATTGGGCTATCGCAGACGCCTGAACAGCCATGCTGTCACTAAGTGTCTTAAAGACAACCAAGTAGTCTTTACCTGATGTTTGGAGTTTGCTCCAGTTTAATTTCTTTATTTCTTATTGTGTTAAATATATAGTGCAACACCAGTTAATGTGTTAAACTTTCAACCTCCCTTTCCCCTCCTTTGGGGTTGAATTTCCAAAAACCCGTTCTTAGTGCTCACTTACATTTTGTAGAGAACCTCCTTGCAAAATTTCAATTTTCTAGGCTTTATGGGTGTACGCGGGTTCGATCCCGGCCGAGGACGACGAGGATTTTTCAGGGGGAAATCCTGAGATCACGCACTTCCTTCGGAAGGGAAGTAAAGCCGTTGGTCCCGTGTAGTCGTTTGCCGGCTGCACGTTAAAGAACCCTTGCGAGGCAAAATTTGCGGCCCCTATAACGCCGTCCTGAAATGACCATGGCAGTTGAAAAGGACGTTAATACCAAACCAACCAACCAACCAACTAGGCTTTATGGTTTGGGCTGTGCGTTGATCAATCACTCAGCGTGACAGCAGACAGACGGATGGACGCTTTAGAGTATTAAATATAAGGGAGGAGATGGCTGTCGTGATGTTCGTTTTCAGCTCCGCTATCGTGTGCGGACTATTCACATAAACCACATTTTTCAGATAACCCTATAGGAATAAATCAGGGGGTGATAAATCTGGCGAGCGAGGGGGCCACAATCTCTAATTCGTAGAGGACGTCAGTTCGAACATTTATTGTAACACCTAAAGTTTGTCTAGTAAAACGAACATGCTTTTGTATTCGCGAAAAAATGCGTTATTTCCCACATTTATTGTAACAACTAAAGCTTCCCTGCTAAAAATAAAAGCCAACATTTGAGATAATCTCTGTAGTGCTTTACTTTCATTTAAATTCTCAACTGGTACTTTCGGGCAGCTAAACTTTTATGTGCGCGACTTTAAACTCACCCGGTATCTATAATAGATAACATATTGATCATTTTCACCCTGGCTCAAAAAGTTCTTCTTCAGATCGACCGTCACACAATATAAAAAAAAGAGGAAGGAAATATATTATCCTGTTATCCTAGTGATACTAAACATGAAGATTTAAAAGCCAAACTTAAGTTTGTGTCAAGAACTTTTCAAAACTTTAAATTTAAGGCTTCAAACATTGAACTGTTGTGTGTGATTGAATCACAAAATAGATCACTTGACTTTAATCCTTAATTGACCTTGACATTAATAAAAATTGGGTTACCATTTATGAGGGATAATGTAAAGTAAATCTTCTGCGTAGGTTGATACTTTGATGCTTTGACGCCATTTTATGTTGCAGATTTTGTTTATCCAAAAACACATTATGCTGAATTTCTGGGGGAGCCTTTACTCTGTATTTCTTTAAATGAATATAATAGGTCCCATTATTATAAAAAAATTGATAATTGTTAGATTTTTTATTGAATAAATAATAGTTTATTTCGAATCGGGATAATTTCCTACTCTCGGCAATTCACTAGTACTGTTAAGACGTCACAATAGTATGGCTCACTGGTTTGGAGGATATATAAACAAATGACGTAGAAACCAGATGACTTCAGATGAGAAATGTCCCTAACTTTTGGCATTCATTTTACTCAGGAAGACAGTCACTTAGAGACTTCTTTAGTGGTAAAAGGAAAGGATTCAAAGAAACCTTTTAAGAGTTCTTGATCTTCACCACAATTTTCTCGAAAAAGTCGTTTAACCTTCAGGATAACTAAGTTATATATTTTTTGGTGTCACCTTATCTTGTAATTCGGTCTCTTTAGGTTATAACAAATGTATATTTTTAAATCATTGGCTCCTCATTTATATTAATCTAGATATTATACTTATTGTTAGTCTTTAATTATAAATTAATTATTGAATATATTTTGATTTCTTCTTTTAAAATGAGATAAAGCATCATGGGGATTCAATTCCTGAGGATCTGTTCTGTTAAATTAAAATATTTAGCTATTTTAAATGAGAGTAATATAAACCTGCTGTTTTTAGAGGCCAAATAATAAGAATATTGTTTAAGGAATTTTCATTGCATTCATTTGAATATGAGATTGTTAACTTCATTACCTCTTTATTGTAATTTTTGGTAACCGATGTAATTTTTTTTGCAGTCTTTAAGTCTTCATATTACAAATGCCATTTTACCTATTGAATGCATTCATGCTCCACCAATAGAATGGAGAACATACTTTTTTTATATTTTACTATCTTAATTATATATATTCAATTTTATTTGTTTTGTTATATATGAAGAAATTATTAAACCGTTATAAAACTCTCTAACTCTCTCTCTCTCTCTCTCTCTCTCTCTCTCTCTCTCTCTCTCTCTTTCTCTCCTTTCTAACTCATTATTGATGATAGTCAGTTTAATCTGTAATAAATATGTCCGTGTTTTGATGTTTTATATGTTAGTTTTTAAGTTTATGTTAACTTAAGAAATTTCAATAAGCAGCAAATAGGTTAAAAGGTAAAAGCTGAAAACTTTGTATACGTTCGGATCGTGCTAATTGGCAAATTAATGAACTCTTTTCTTTCTATCATGATTGAAATCGTCGCCAAGAGAAAAGTTTCAAGACTATCTTTTATTATATTTCATCCCTATAATTGATCATTTTATTCGTTTTATAACAACATTTCCACCTTCCCTCCTCTAACTCCCATCTTCTCTCTTTTCCTATACTTCTCTCGAAAGAGCCCTCCAACACAAGAGTCTTAATGGTTAGGCCACAGGCATCACATCAATCTTATCGTGATTCCATCCTCAGAGAATCCCGCTGAAAGAGTTTTCAGCATAGTTTTTACTCGTGGACCCCGGAGGCAAAACACTTCTTTGTCATTACCGGGGAGGAAGCACGGGATAATATCGAGGGAAGACGATGTCACACGCCTAACCCTTCCGTTTGATTCAAGACATCAATTAAGACAGAAGACGTCATCCAAATGCATTGCTGGCTAAAGAAAAGAAGGTGTGGGATAACAAAAAATATAAAAATAATATAAAAAGCATAAATATATTCTCACGAAGAGAAGAGTAGCGTTTTTTATTAATTTCTTCTCATCTTTAAAAAAAACGATATAGAGTGAAACAAAATTGTTGGAAAGTTAACTTTTGTTTTACCAACATTTTTCTAGTATATTTCAGTAAATTTTTTCTCTGTTGTTCATTTATCTATATTCGAAAGAAATGTTCTCATTTTTCTTCTTGAAAAAAAAAAAACCCGGTAAGATTTATTTATCTTCGAATTGAAGAATAACATTTTTTCCCATCCTACCACAAACAATACTTCATTTTGATAGAGAAATAATGGAAATAGAAGAGCAATCCGTTATCTAAAATTATATTAAAATTATTCTTGTATATAAATTAAGAGTACTTTTCAATAATGAATGATCAAAATCTTTTTATTCGCGTAATTTCTTGTCATAATTTTTCAGTCAATTCCAAAGAAAGGGGGACCCGGAGATGTAATTTAATGATACTTCAGCGATATACTGGAAATTATGCAGAGCATAAGGAACGCAGAAGGCCGCATCTTCATGCAACAACATGGGTGCTGCAAACGACAACGCATTGCCCCATAATGCAAATTTCTTTAGTTAATTTCTCTCAAAATTGACGTGAAACATTTTCCTCCCGATGATCTAGATCTAGTTCCGTGGGATATTTTTTTCAGCTAGAAGGTAACTAGAAGGTACTTTTTTCAGCTTGATTAAACGCTTACGTAGGATACGTTTTTCAACATAAGAAAAGATTGTAAAGGCTGTAGAAACGTTTTCTTAAGATTTTTAAGAAATTGCTTTCAACATCATATCAGTGCTGATTGGGAACACAAATACGAAAATGCATTGAGGTGTAGGCAGGGAAAGCAGCATCTGGATGCCTGTGGACGCATCGACGATTGCAGCACGCGCAGCGAGCACTTTCAACAACGCAGGGGCATTTTCGTGGGAAGCGGACAGTAAGTAAATCACACCCAAAGGGGGCGTTCAGCAAGACCATCAACTTTATGAGGATGAATAATGTCATGTTGCCAAAAAAAAATTACGTATTTTCTTTATTGAACAGCCATCATATATAACTCACACACTCAAAGTAAAATTGAATAAAAGCTAAACGGAGTGGGTTCATTAGCACGAAAAGATACTGTGAAATTCCGGTTCTGCCTGAGTTAATTTTTCAAGTGATTACCAAATTCCTCTGCTGCCATATTTGCTGTTTACCACCTAGCGGTTGTTGTTTTTTTTTTCTTTAGCAAAAGATAGTGCCGTTCAAAAATAGTTAAAAGACCTTGGTTGTTACACAGGGTAATTATAAATATAGTTTTCTTACTTTAACGTCTCTATGTGGAAAACGAACGATCGCACGATCAGGAATCGTAATGTAAACATTGCTAAAGGACACGGGGAAGAAAAATAATGAATAAATAATATCATTGAAACATTTTTAATGGGTTGCGATATCGTACAATATACTTGGATTTTGTGGACGTAGCATCCGTCCGACTACAAAGTATGCTCGAAATGGAGCCCAACGGTCATATTTTGATAAAAGTGCTTCATTAATTACGACTTGCTCTTCTGACATACAGAGAGACGGTGGATACCCCTTTTCCACAAAATGAGTTTATTGATCATCATAAATGTACATTTCGGCTACTAAGTAGCCATCTTCAGTATGAGTGAAGCATGCATTCATGGCAGAGGGAGTCAATTTTGCATGTTTCATAAAAAACAAGTCACATTATTGTACTGTATGCAATTTATTTTTGTTCTTTTTATTACATGATTGACCATGATTTTGACGTGTTCCAGAAGCACGGGTTGAGTGGCATTAATTCCATTAATTGGGCCGTCAGACCTTTTCGTTGCTTTTCATACGACCGGAGTGCTGCTGCCACTTACTCTTCTGTATTAGTTTCATCACAGTTTCGTCAAAATCCTTGAACTCCAATTCCAGTGCTTATTTGTTTTATGTACCTGCGTCTCATCGATGTCTCGAACCGTATACCTGTTACAGACTTATTACATTTTAACTTATTGTTTTTCATCTAGGTCCAACTAAGAACGTTACATGTCGTTTGTTCGTTTCTGTTCGAGTTGTGCTTCAGCATTCGCCAACGAGAATGGCAACAATTGTTGCGTGTTTCTGATTACATCACCATTTTATTTTACTTAAGAACTGACGCACAGTTACCTGTAACACGATTACGCAATATCCACTGCATTAGAGGGTCGACATGGTCTTCTGCTATGGTGCAAGTAATGAGAGTATTGCTGATGCAAAAAGGCTGTATGCAGAGCGATTTCCGACTCGACGCCATCCTTACTACAAAACACTCCAGCAGCTACCTCGAGAAGGTCGTCCGAGGACTGCAACAAATGATGATGCCAGGCTTATGGTCCTAGCAACAGTCGCAGCTAATACTCATACAAGTGTCCGAGGAATTGCACATGGTCTGGGTATTAGCAAATCTTCCATATGGGACATTTTCTCCACACAAAATTCCACCCATACCATATTCATTGTGCCTAAGCTCTGGAATTACGACACTATGGTTCCCGTGCAGAGTTTTTCGAATGGCTGCTCTGTCAAATTGATGACGACCCAAAGTTCGTAGGCAAGATTCTATGGTTTGATGGAGGCCCAGTTTTCACGAAACGGTACTGTCAGTAAGCATAATCTACACTACTGGGCAGAGGAAAATCCTAGGTGGCTGAGGCCAACATTACACCAAGTGAACTGGAAAATTAATGTTGGTGTGGTATTTATGAAATACAAGTCGTAGGTCCTGTTTTTTTATGAAGGTACCTTAACTGGTCAACTTTACCGGGATGAAATACGGCTTTGTGTGGTGGAAGAGTTTCTAGATAATTTGCCATTGGCCGAATGTCCAGGACTATGGTACCAGCAAGACAGTAAACCGCTAAACTTGGCAAGAACAGCAAGGGAATGTTTTGATAGAATGTTTCCGAAACGGACCAGTTTCATGGTCACTTAGGTCACCGGATCTTACCAACACCTACTAGAAAGAAAGCCTCACAACTGAAACGTCATATATTGTTACATCATCATAATTCGACCATTGTTGATCGTATTTCTACCAATAATAAGCTCTAAATTTGGTCGACTTATGATGATGTAACAATGCATGACTTTCAGTTGTGAGGCTTTCTTTCTAGGAGGTGTTGAGCTTACACCATTAGATTTCTTCCTTTGGGGGTATTTAAAGGAAAATGTTTATGGTATGTAACCCAGGACACAGCCACTTAAATTCGTAAACTTCAAGGACGAATTGAAGTGGCTATTAGGCAAATTCCTGCAATTCGGAAATTTAGGTCAAATTGTCCCATTGGGGTCGGAGTTGTGGCTGTGGCAGTCACTTGGTCTTTAGAACTATGTCAACATAAGGCGTGTGATATATCATTCGATCGAAAATGATGAAAAAGGAAAGAAAATAGGGTTATTTTATATTTTCTAAATACTAAGTTGTAGAAAATAATATTTTGATAAAAAAAATTGGGGGTTAAAAAGTGCAGATGAAAGGGTAAAAATTGATGAATTCAGAACTTCTGCTACTTTCCTATAGCTTTTTCGGAACGCTTAATTTATTGTTAAATTGTTGTTATTGAATTAATATTAGACCCTTGCTCTTTACTAATTTATTCCTTTCAGCAATACCAGATCCTATAATGATCTTTTTTCAGAACATTTATTTTGTCTAAGCAACATACCAACCTTCAATATTGCTATAAGAAAAGAGGTAATTGACGTATCCCTAGGCAAAAATAATCTGGATAAATGGATCAAGAGGCGTGTTATGTGAAATGACTGATCATCAACATATACACTTCGAAATAGGAACCAATGAAGACGGGGAAAGAACGTTCAAGGATCCAAATCGGACGACATGGTTTCAAGAACTCTCACTTAAATTTCCCAGCAAAATATACAGGGTGATTATAATTAAAGTTTAAGTTTCAAAACGCTATAAAAAAGAACCACTTAGTAGAATGACGTCCAATTGGAACGGAATGTTATTGAAGAAGGGAGAAAGCTTATGGCATAAGAGAAAAAAGTAGGTCCATTAAAAACTGAATAATGATCTGAGAAACAAAGTTAACACCAACGACACCAATGTGTATGGTGGAAAAATGATCTTGCTCAGCAGATAGAAAATTTTGCAAAAAATCTAAAAGAACACACGATGGCGAACGTACTGAGAAATACTCTCTGAATACAATAAAATACTAGGACAGCTAAACGTAACTCATGGAGAAGTTCTGCGAAGTAGTTCCCAAAACTGATGATGGAGAATAGCAAGGAAGTTTTTGAGACCTTACTTGAAACACATTTTCCAACATCAGCCTCTAGTGACCAGTCAGCCCTATCTTCACTGGTCCTGTAGAAAGTTCGGGTATATCTTTGGCAAACTTGAAGGCAATTAGTAAAAAAAAAACCAGAAAATTTTTTTGAACTATACAAATTCCCGGGATTGGATGGAAATATGCCTGTACTATTACATAAAATAGCACACATGATCACATCAATCCTATGCACAATCAATAAGGTCATTTTGGCTCTGGGATATATTAGTCGACTATAGAGAGCAGTTAAGGTAATAATTTGACGAAAACCTAGAAAAAGGCATTAGGTCCCGATAAAGAAATTTCCGTCCCATAATACTGTCCTATTTCCTACTTAAATTCTGGGAAAAGATAATTGATAGGCAGATTAGAGTTGTAGTAGGAGGTATTAAACCGACACTCAACAATAGATTTGCCTACTAGCCAGGTCAATCAACAGAGGGAACTCTGCGTCATCGTGATTTGAGGTTAGTGAAGATTCTGGCACAACAAGAAATTGATCTTGCAGCATATGTTCATGTAGAAGGAACTCTTAACAACAACACTCACAGCTCGACTGCTAATGTATTAAGGGCACGAGCAATCGACCCGATGCTCTGCAACTGGGTACAAGCTCTCTTGGCAGACAGAATCATTAAACCTCAAATAATTGAAGACGTAATTGAGACTTTACCAATCAAGGGCTGTCCACAGAGAGGTAGTTTATCTTCCCTGTTATGGAACTGTTAGTGTATGACCTAATTTCTGATCTAAACAAATCGATGAATTACGCGGATGAAATCGTCATCTACTTAACAAGACTTGATAAGCTAACACAGCTAGACTTTATGCAGACTGCTTAGAACAAAGTTCAAAGGTGGTGCAGTGAGTGGGATTTGAGGGTCAATAATACCAATTTACCTCATAAACCGACACAAGTACTATTTAACTGCATGAGGGGGGTAGTCTCTGCTGACGAAGCACAAACTCCTTTTAAGGAGAACATCAAACCGATGTAAGAAATCAAATATCTGGTAGTAACTCTAGACAGAAAGTTAACTTGGATTCATCACTTACAAGGGGACATTACGACCTCGTAATTCTAGTTTAATACGAGACTTCGTGTAGTTGTAGTGTACCTTTGGGATGTTAATATACTTAAATATTAAGGCGCACTATTCATCCAATTTTGAAAAAAGACGGTTTTAAAGTTTCCAGCACTATACATAAGTGAAAATTTTCCTCCTTGATTGTAAGTGATCCGTTATTTCAGACAGCATCATGGTTGCTATTTATAAGTCAACTAATTAGTGTGAGATGGCGGGTTCGAATCCCAGTTGTAACAATTTTTATTTTTTTTACCCAAATAATTATTCAATATATTATATTTACAAATTTTTTATGACAACCAACTTTTTCACAAAATTTTCCTTTTCTGACAATTATTATACTTATTTTTATTGTTACAAGTGTCTACGGAGTAATAAAGTATTTTCTGCAAAATATTTTGTATAGAATCAAGATTTTAAAAGCAATAGCTATTTTATTTTATTTTTTAATTTATTAAAAAAAATTATTTCGAGGCTACCAGACATATTTATCGTATATTACACAAGGTAGGCAGAGCGCAGAGAGGCACGTGAGAAGAGGTTTGGAATGTTCTAGATCTTTCTCGCGCCACTGGCTCTCGTCAAGTATGAGCGGAGTTTCGCCAAGCCGTTACAAAAAAAAGCCGTTTTTAATTGTGAAACAATAATGATTTTTTAATCATAAAACAGATAATAAAAATGTTTTTCTTGTGAAAATGGAGAGCGGAGAATTTGCTGGCTCTTCGGGGATTGAAGAGAAAATTGACGAATATATGAACAGCGAAGTTTCGAAATTGCGATTGAAGGATGCAGTAGTATATTTTGAAAACTTGCTCCATGAAAATAATATGATTGCATCAGAATCGTCAACTATAATTTCTCACGATGCTATGAGGATGGGACAGCAACTCTATGAACTTACATTAGAAATGCTGGATGAAAAAATATTTGTAAATGAAGAGGCATCGATTCATGTGAATGAAGATTGTGAACCAGTACAATCTTTCATCGGACGATTATGAACCAGAAGAGAAAAAGAGCAGAGAAATAGAGTACGTTCCTTTGAACTATAAAATAAAAGTTATTAATATTGCCAAAGCACATCCTACGTGGACCTTGCAAACTTTGAAAAAGAAAGGATGTCGACGTTTGAAAAAGATGGCATATTTATCCCAGTGAGAAAAAGAAGTAAAAAAAGGCGGAAATACGTTTGATAAATATTCAAGTATTGATTCCTGGACTTATGACCGTTTTGTTGAAGCTAGAAAAAAAATTGATTGTCACAAATAAATTTGTAAATATAATATATTGAATAATTATTTGGGTAAAGAAAAAAAATTGTTACAACGGGGATTCGAACCCGCCACCTCACACTAATAATTCTGATTTGTGATTAGTAACCAAGCTGCCGTCTGAGCTATCAGATCACTTACAATCAAGGAGGAAAACTTTCCCTTATGTATGGTGCTCGAAACTTTAAACCGTCTTTTTTCAAAATTGGCTGAATAGTGCGCCTTAATATTTAAGTATATTAACATCCTAAAGGTACACTACAACTACACGAAGTCTCGTATTAAACTAAAATTTCGAGGTCGTAATGTCCCCTTGTTAGATAATAAAATTAACCAAGCTGAATTTGGACTGCTGTGTAACAGAAGAATTCTTAATAAAACATGGGATCATAATGCGAGAATGATCTACTGGTTTTATTCATTTTAGGTGGCAAGAGAGTCAGCAAAAGACTGAGGACCAGAGAAGTTACCCTTCAAGGGATAGCATGCCTAGGGATCACAGGTGCAATCAAAAACACAAACAATGAAACTAAAAATCTCCCTAACTCCAGTAGATACACAACTGAAAGACAAAAAAAATGGAATATTCGATATGTTATGACTGCAGCACTTAAAACCTTCGGAATTACACTCAGTAGAAAAACAGATAAAAACTCGGCTTGCATGTTTATGAAAGAGCAAACCTTAAACTTTATTTTCATAATTGAAACTTTGTTGCATTTACATAAGTTAATTTTTTGGAATTTTTTTTTCATTACGCCAAAAAAATGGAATAAGGTTTCATCAGTGACAAAAAAATGGAATATTGCAACTTTGCGGAAAAATAATACAATTGTACACTTACAAAATGATTTAATTGAATGTACAGAAAAACAACATATCAGTACACTGTCGGATAACTTTTAGCATCAAGAACTGCTCGTATTCTTCTTGGCATTTAATAAATCAAAAGCTTACACTCCTCAGCCGTTAATCCATTCCAAATGTTGGTGATGTCTTTTTCAAATCGTCATTATTTTTTACGGGATATTCATTTAACCTTTTCTTCGCTATATGCCACAAATTCTCGATCGGATTGAGGACCGGAGACTTAGCTGGGCATTCAAGAACGCGTATAGAATGTTGGTGAAACCGATCTTGTGTTGTTTTTGCTCCATCCGCTGGGGCCAAATCATGCTGAAATATCACATCTTCATCACCACATGGAATCTCTAATGATGGAACAAGGAAACATTCGAGGATTTCTTGATACACTGAAGAGATAATGGATCCGTTCACAAATGCCAAGGACCCAATGCCTCTGACTGAGAAGCATCCCCAAACCATCACGCTTCCTGGAAACTTTACTCGTTTTTTCAACTTCGTCTCTCTGTATTTTTCCTTTTTTTTTCGCCATACACGACATCCTTGGTCACCGTAGAATATGCAGAACCTCGACTCATCACTAAACACCACTTCTGACCACTCTTTTGATGTCCAGTTCATGTATAGCTTTTACAATTTCACTCGTTTTGCTCTCTGCTTTGACGTGATGATGGGTTTCACTTTGGGAACGCGGCTTTTAATCTGCAGTTCACGAATTCGTCGAAGAGAAAGTTCGTTGTGACACGGTGGTGACTTGGACCACTCTTGATGATGCTGTTTGGATGACCAAAATGGATGCTTCGCCACCATCTGTCCCATCTTTAGTCATGTCTTTCCTTTTCTACCAAACAGGTATCTGATCGTTTGTGATCCCATGCCTTATTAAGTACCGAAAGGTGCTTTATGCTATCAGTGTGGGGAAACGTGTCTGTCCGTCTGTCTGTCTGTCTGTCTGTAACTCAAACTCCTCCGAGGTTATGAAAGATTTTCAAAATCTGTTTTCGTCAGTCGATGAATATGGTTCATGGCACGAACCAGTTACAAATATTATCTAAATCGGTTCATTGGTACGTGCACAAATGGTACCTCTATTTTCCCGCCCAGCAATTTTCAATGGGAAGAAATATTGAGTAATATATCAAACAAATCGTAATGACGAGATAGATGCGGTTATTCATTACTTTTTTCGTCAGTCGATGAATATGGTACATGCCATAAAAAAATCATAAATTTTATCTAAATCGGTTCATTAGCACGTCCACAAATAGTACCATAACGACCCCACCTAGCAATTTTCAATGGACAGATATATTAAGTAATATGTCAAACAAATCTTAATGACGAGATACAAGCGAATATAAATTATTATTTCGGCCAATAAATATGGTTCAGGAAATGAACCATTTTGAAAATTGTTTCAATCGAAACATTGGCACTAATGGTACCTTTATGACACCTTCAAAAATTTTCAATGATAAGATATGGCATGTAATATATCAAACAAATTGTGATGATGTATCATAAATGAATATCACGTAAAAGTAATGATAGTCCAAATTGGTTTAAAGGAACCTGGTTTAGTGGAACCATTTTGGTTTAGTGGAACCATTATGGTTCATTGGAACTTTCAATACCAAAATATGGCATGTAATATATCAAACTACTTGGAATAAGGTGCCATGAATGATTATAACGTAAAATTCATGAAAATCCAAATTGGTTTCAAGGAACCTGATTTAGTGGGACCATGATGGTTCATTGGAACTTTCAATGCTAAAATATGGCATGTAATATATCAAACTACTTGGAATGATGTGTCATGAATGAATATGACGTAAAATTAATGATAGTCCAAATTGGTTTCAAGGAACCTGGTTTAGTGGAACTATTCTGGTTTTGTGGAACCATTATGGTTCATTGGAACTTTCAA
>JAHWFO010117028.1:12659-28421 GCA_023313115.1 Rhysida immarginata
ATTATGGTTCATTGGAACTTTCAATATCAAAATATGGCATGTAATATATCAAATGACTTGGAAAGATGTGTCATGAATGAATATAACGTAAAATTAATGATAGTCGAAAATGGTTTCAAGGAACCTGGTTTAGTGGAACCATTATGGTTCAATGGAACTTTCAATATCAAAATATTGCATGTAATATATCAAACGACTTGGAATTATGTGTCATGAATGAATATAACGTAAAATTAATGATAGTCGAAATTGATTCTAAGGAACCTGGTTTAGTGGAACCATTATGGCTCATTGGAACTTTCAATGCTAAAATATGGCATATAATATATCAAACGACTTGGAATGATGTGTCATGAATGAATATAACGTAAAATTAATGATAGTCGAAATTGGTTTCATGGAACCTGGTTTAGTGGAACCATTATGGTTCAATGAAATTTTCAATGCTAAAATATGGCATGTAATATATCAAACAACTTGGAATGATGTGTCATGAATGAATATAACGTAATATTAATGATAGTTGAAATTATTTCAAAGGTACGTGGTTTAATGGTATCATTATGGTCCGTTTGAAACTTCCAATGTTAACATAGGACGGTTTAAAAGTATAGTTCAGCGAATGGTTTAGTTTAATCTTTTGGTACTTGGTTATGTCATTCCTTAATGGTTTATTTGTGTTTCATTAACACTTTGCTCACAGTTGACTGCGCACATTTAACAATATGTGAAATTTCAGATTGTTTCCTTCTAACTGAATAATAAGTTGTCTTGTGGAAGAGGAAAGATCTTTCCCAATCCCATACAGAATGAAAAAGTGGTACAAGTTGTTCTACAGAGCCTTACTACAATTAGTTTATCAAGAGCTTACAGTAAATAGCCTTCTTTTAGTTCATTCATTAGCTTAATGGAATGTTTTTTTTACTATTCCATTTTTTGTCAGTGGTAAACCAGTATTCCATTTTTTTGTCGTAATGAAAGAAATTTCCAAAAAATTTGTAAATGCAATGAAGTTTCAATTATGAAAATAAAGCTTAGGATTTGCTCTTTCATGTAAACTAAGTTTTTATCAGTTTTTCTACTGAGTGCAATTAGATGCTGCAGTCATAACAAATCGAATATTCCATTTTTTTTGTCTTTCATGTGTAGTTGTCTGTCGATTTGCGGGGAAAATTTCTTACAGGTTGGGATTTCGAGGACTATGGGCGGATTCTCAAACGCAAAGTCCTACACCTAAATTAAACAGATAAAGCCAGCTATATTCTATAAATGTCTTCCGATGAAATGGAAGTACAATATCTTCTGATGACTGCCGTGAATTGAAATATGACCACATAGGAAATTGGAACAAAAGAAACTAAGCTATTATTTGAGAATTGTATGGTACACAGATAGATGACTCCAAGTAACACAATGAACCAGCAGCAAAAGTATTTCATAGAGCATGAATCTTTTTTTCAACAGTATTCCATGCTTGACATAATCTATTGTTTACTCGAATTTCATAGAATATCTTACTCAGGTAAAAGGTTTTATATATTCAGTGATAGTCAAGCTGTTCACACGGCTATAAAGCAACAGGATAACGCTTCTATAAGATTTGGCTCTCCACAACGAGATAACCCTTGCGCGGGTCCCAGAACATAGGGTATAACAGGCAATAAAGCAACAGACATACTTCCAAGGCAAGTTACTGTGAAACTACCTGTAAGCCCTGCACCTTTCTGTGGAATTTCAAGGAAAGCCACATCAAGGTACATTAACATTTCTCATGATGATGGGATTGAAGCTGTTCGAAAAGTCTCATCGATAACAAACCTTTCAACTTCCTTAAACACAAAGTGAGTCCGAAAATTTAAGGAAATGGCATGCACAGTAGTTAAGGTAATTAGTTATGTCTAAATTACCTTCCAAGTACCTTCTACTGAGAACATCTGCCTTCTGCTTGGTACCATCCTGACCTCCAATAAAAGATTTCATACTTAAAAAGACAGTTAAAAGGTGGAAACCGACCACAAATCAAAAAATTCATGTTAATTAATCTTCGAAAAAGTTAATATCCCAAATTCTATAACTTAACGGAAGTAGGATAAGATTTATAAAGGCCATTATGAATTTAGGAAACACGACCACAGAATGGATATCTGAGAAGACATACAACTTTGCAAGAAGTGTAACTTGGAGCAAGAATGAGCTCACCATCTACTTTTTAAATGTCTGGCATTAGCACACAAAGGACACTCGAGCTTTCGCCTCGACTTCAATCAAAAATGTGTTAAAAACTAACTTCCTTCATTAGAGAAGCTGGCATTTAAAATACAGGGAATGGGTCTTTGTGGTTAGGCGCAACATTCCCCTGGCGAAATAGATGCCAAAGGACTGCTTAGGACTTTAACCCTCAGAAAGAATAAGAATAAGAAACCTAACTACTGATGACGAAGTATTACCAGGTTGCACTATTGCAAATAAAAAATTGCAGTTTGCAGTATTAAAAATGCAACTTGCGAAGTAAAAAATAAATTTATCTTTATGCAAAATAAACGACTACACTATTTTTTTCTTTTTACTGATTGTAATTCAATACATCCATCCAGGGCCTGTATGGCCGACGAGTTGGGTCCCTGGATGGACTTGGATTAACGACTGCTGTAAGATGGTCGCAGCGGCCGGGGGTAAGGATCGTATCATACTGATGGTCGCCCATCCAGTGACTAGCCGTGCCTGGTGTTACTTAACTTCCCTGAAGTTATGTTCAGTGGAAGCCCACCAGGCCAAGGCCTCCCCCCCAAAAAGTATTATCTTTTTCTCCCCCATCTTTTTTATCCTATTAACCTTATTTTATCCTCGGATTTAAGAGAGAACTGGAGCCGGACACTGTGGACGAACTTCAATAAAGATAACAGGAAACCACTGGTTTGTCTGTTCTGATCAAAATTCTTGTGTACGCTGAAGAAGGCAGCGTGGCTGCCGAAATGCGCATACGTCCGATTAAAAATTTTATGTGGATCAGTGGTTTCCTGTTATCTTTATTTTATCCCCTTTTCATCTCCCGTATTTTAAAACAATTTTAGCTTGTTTAGTATCTTTTCTATAGGATTAAAACTTCCTTGAGCTGTTTTTTACTGATGTCGGAAGATATATTTTTTATTTTTATAACTACATTTTCAATTCTGCGAAATGTATTTTGAATTTTACAAACAGCATTCGAAGCATCTGTACAAAAGCAGCTAGTCGGTGATCGAAAAAAAAACTGTTTTGCCACCTACTCTCAGATTTTACTCCAAACATCAATAAGTGTCTTTGTAAATTATTATTTATAATTATTTTAAACATAGACCATGGAATTCCGAACAAAACAAAAAATAAATCAATAAATAAATAATTCCAAAATTCGATGAACGGATCACCAACAATCACATGTTACCTTCCTATGCACTTCATTTGAATTCTTTGTATAAAATTCATAATTATTAATGAAGATAACCAAGGGCAGCTTCCAGAAGGAAACTACTTTTATTAATAACATAGCTTATAATACAATAGAATTTACAGGATCTGGATGATAAAGTTAAAGCCTTCCAGAGCTATGTTATCAGTCAGAGAAAACTCATAACTGTGACCTTTCTAATATCGGTAAAATGGATGAAACTCCGATGTAATTCGACATAGCCAGCAACCGCACAGTCTAATGGCGAAAAGACGATCTCCATGAAAACAACAGGACATGAAAAGAGACATTTCACAGCCGTGCTTTCAAGCTTAGCCAATGGCACAAAGCTGATACCTACTATCATTTTTAAGCGGGAAACATTACCAAAAAAATGTAAAATTTTTATTTTGTTTTCAATATATACATGTAATTTACGGTAATTTTGTCAGTAATTTTATTTAATTTCGACATCGATCTAGAAGTGATTTTAGTCTTCGGCTTACACATGGACAATCCATTTTTTACATTTTTGATTTCAAAAAAGGGAATCGTCTTATATATTCAGTCGTCTTCATCCCCCGGCTGCTCATCATACAGCAGTCATCTATCCACGTTCATCCAGGGACCCAACTGGTCGGCCTCTTGCCATACAGTTCCTGGATAGATTCCATAAAAATTCCATAAAAAATAAAAACAAAACTACTATATACAGGGTATCCGGAAATGAATGGTACATATTCATACGCGTGAGAGAACATGTATAAAGAAGCATTTTTATTCCTATGAACATGGTGTCGCAAGCCAACCCCCACAGAGATACTGGGGGATTAAATTATGTTGCGCTGCCTTATTGTTGGCTTCCCGCGAGCGACTAGGCAAAGTGGGCTGCACCACATGCGAGCCTACAGACCTGTTCGAAGGTGTTGATTTAATGGATTAAAATCAAGTCACATCACATAACATTAAACTACGTAGAAATAAATAAATAAGACACCCTACAATCGCTGTAGGCTTTTAAGGTAACATCTTGACGTAGACTATGAGCAATGCACATCAAGGCGTACATCCAAGCTGTGGGTAAAAACAAATGTGAACAAAACAGACGCCACACAAATGTCCATTGCGTATCAAGACTCACTTCAGGTGTTCAAAGGTCCGGCCATGTGTTTGCACGCGCAGGTTACAGCGCCGTAGTAGCGACTCCCGTGCATGACGTAGTACATTCGGTTGTTCGCGGATTGTTTCACCTGCCACAGCAATGCGAGCGACCATCAAAGGGAAATAAAAGGCGGGATTATTGACATCTCTTGAACAGATGTGGGCTTCACCACATTGCCTAGTCGCTCGCGGGATGCCAACAATCAGACAGCGCAACATACTTTAATCCCCCTGTATTTCTGTGGGGGTTGGCTTGCGACACCATGTTCATAGGAATAAAAATTCTTCTTTATACATGTTCTCTCACGTGTACCAATATTTACCATTTATTTCCGGACACCCTGTACATTTTCAAAATTTGTTTTTTATCAGATTCTATATACCTTTAAGTATTTTTTCACATTCTTTCCAGGGTTATTTAAACACTTGCCATAGCGCTCAATGAAATTCTGAATGCTCTCTTCATAGAGGTCAGCCGCCAGTAAGATGAGGAAAGGCTGAAGACTTTCTTATTTAGAGAAAAGCAACAAAAATTTGTGCGTATTCAAATTTCGAATTTCAACTTAGCTGTTGATTAATTTTTATGTTAACAATCTGCCGGGTGTCTATAAATGTATGGCGATATCTTAAAAACTCCGGTTTTTATTGTGCGATTGCACTGACCTTTTACAGACTTATTCTCTGTGCAAGATATTGCGGATTGATTTATCAACATGAGGAAGCCCCGCCGCAATGCTCACTGGAGTTCCTCCGCTTTCTGAATGCAGTGTGTGACGACAGTTGGTGCGGTCGAAGAGGGCTCATACCATGGCTTCCCAACTCCCCAGATCTGATACTGCCAGATTTCTTTCTGTGGGGTCACATAAGGGCAGTGTATACGGCCAAAAACCAACGGACGTGGACGATCTAAAGAGGAAATTCAAAAGAGATATTCAAGCTCTTGTAAGTCAGTGGAATACCAGGCGTTCACCAGACGATAATTCTGCTCTATGTCATACCAAGCAACGATTATGCTGAGATATATTGAGAATAAACGCGCTGCCTTCGAAATATACGGATATTCAGTATTCCATTTCTTATTTTTCCTTCCGCTTGATGTTTTTCCTTTCTTACACAGATAATAATTACGGATTCATCCTCATTTAAGATAATATGAATCACTTGAATAACTCTCTACTGTAATGGAACTGTAAATTGCTTTCCCAGAAATTGTCTGCTATTTCAGGTGCATTTTCGTGTTACATATTCCTTTTTCAATATTTTTTTTTAAATCACTCAGAATAAATTCCTGTTAGCATTTGTCTATGCATGATTGCAAGCGTATAAATTATAACTTTTATGTCTATTATATAATAATGTAATTGTTCTATACAATTATGAGAAAGTTTTCCTTCTTTGCAGATTTCAAAGGTTTAAAAAATTTTTGGTCATTTTCGTCCCCTTAAACTTTCTAATCGAGCGATCCTAGAAAATGCTAGCGAAAATTAACGACTTCAGAAGGGAAGAAAAAACAATTTTCTAGGTTCCGAAGTCAAAAGCAATTGATCTTTGAGGGCTTAAGATGGTTGGACTGATAAACGTCCAATTCAATCTCAATGTCTTCAATGAGATAAGAATTTCAATTCTCTAGGAAGCACTTGCGAGAGGATCAAACTCTAAACCTCCTTTTTCTTTTCTTTTTTCTATCTGCTTTCTTCCTTGGAATAAAGAAATGAAAAAAGGTGGAAAGAATAAGAATGAGAAACTGAGAGGGAAAAGTTAAACAAGGAGCGGGATGAAAGGACTCATTCTACGAATAAGATGCAAGCGATGGCATAGATATGTAGGAAGCCTGTGTAAACCTAAATTTGTTTACAAGAAAGAAGAAACTTACTGGTTTCATTGATATAATCGTATATAGCTCTCGAACGTCGATAGAGAATTAAAAAAGAAACAATAGTAAAACTTTATTGAAACTGGGGTTTTCACATCTCTTGTTTGTTAATCATTTATTACATAAGACTAGCGTTAAGTACCCGATTTCCCTCGGGTTAGTTGCATATATATGTATCGGTTGTTAGTGTAAATTTTACAATAACAAATTTGATTTTTTTTGCCAGATTCGCCTTACTGTACAGTGTTTAATTCACCACAGATAATCCATGATTTTTTGAGGGTTATTCGAAGAGAAAAAATCGTTGCATGAACATGTGTGATTTTTCACTCAAAATCCGCGCAACCCGCTGCAAGTCACTTATTCACTCGTTTAAGGCAATTTATTTTTCTTGGGTTGGTTGAATAAGCGGTAAATTTGTTTAAGCTAAGATTTTGAATAACTAAACTAAGGCTTCTTTGCATTGGGCTTAATTATTGAAAATGCAAAATGTGAATGTATTACCGACATGAACTTAAAAGTTAATATGCAGTATTATCTTCGAATATTCGTTCGACAACATATTTTGTTATCCATTAGGAGCAAGGATGAAAACGTGTTTTGAAGATCCAAATCGTGAGCATGTCCATGCGAAAAGTACAGATTCTCCAAATTGACTCCCGCTACTTTCGATGATTGTCTTTGCACTTTGTTGTTCGTCATAGCAAACTGGATTCGTTTGAAAGGGAATGCGAGGAATCAACACATAGGCCTAAGTATTTTTTGTATAGCCACTGAGTAGGGTAGCCTTGTTTCCGTCGTGGGGGAAAATGGTGTTGTTCTTAATTTTAATAATGTTCATTGAAAGAGCGGATTATAGGTTGCTATTTTTGGCTTGTCATATTGTAAGTAATATTATTGTTGAATTTAGAAATGTAAATTTATTTGGATTCATAAAAGTGAGAGTATTTAACCCGTGCAACCCGCCGAAATCTGTGAAAAACCTTCCCAAACTATGTTAAAGCATCATGCAATGTGTGACTTTCGTTGGTTTCGCGGTTGCAGAGGTTTTCGTGAATATACACAAAGAAAGAAGGACAGGCATACAGACTGACACACATTGACTGTTATTCATATAAAAATGGTATTGGGATATAGATTTTTGGGATATTTATATTAAGTTAGCATAGTATATTAAATAAGGCTTGATATGAAAGGTATGACAAGAACTGGCTTTCTTGATTCAATTTTTTAATTTGCATTATTGTTAATATGTTAGCATTATAATGATGCAAATTGGTAATAATGCTAACATACAGCAGGGGTTCAGAAGACCCTAGGAAATAATTTTGTATTCAATGAGCATTCACTCACTAAAGATTTCGATCGTAAATTAAGTCATCTTCAGATGACAATAAAAAAAACAATCCATCTTCTTATATTGAAATATATAAAGAAAAATATTTCTATGATTTTGTTCGATATTATAACAAATTCTTCATTATATGTACATACTTTAGAATAAAGCAAAAAATTAAAAAATCAAGGAACTTTTATACGTAGGTTGAAAGCATAAATGTTCTTTTCGTTTTACCGATTTGATATAAAGTATGTTTAAACTGAACTACTGGATAAATAATGAACTTGCTCCTGTTCGATTTCTGGTTAAACGCCTATGAAATTTCTCTTCATTCGGCTAAAGACATAAATAACCCAATTTTATTAAATACGATCCATGATTTATGAAGCAAGTGCCCTTTTCTTATTTCATCACCGAATTTGGCGATGTTATCGGTTTTTTAAGAGTAACTTTGAGTCGATTATGAATCCAATTAATCAGTCCTCTTTTGAAATATTGGGAAATCTTTTAACAAATTTGAAAGTTTGTAATGCTTTCGGTTCGTAGTTTTTTGTTTTTTTGGTTGTTGTTTTTTTGTTATTTTTGAATAATATTTCTATTGCAAGAATAATTCACGCTGCATTCTTCATGTATGCTCATAAATCAATTAATCTAATAAAGCAGTTTATTGCAATGACAATAACTTCTGTGAAATCTTTAATTTTTTAATCAGAAGTTGGAATTTTTAGATTTCGTTTGAATGTTGCAACGGCAAAAGCTCCAATTACTTCGGAAGCTATTGATGCTACAATGAACTTTAATCATTGATTGTTATCATAATTTTCTTGTACTGGAGGTATAAAAGAAAAGGAGCATATTTGAATCAAACGCCGTTAAAAAATTACGCCATTTTTAAATATAAGTATTAAATTAAAAAAACTTTTCATTTTCTTTTATGAAATTTTAGTAAACAACCCATAGTTGTCGTTCGTTATAAAGACCAGTTATTTTGCCTTAATAATTGTCTTCATACTTCGTTCATCACCCCATAATACAGGGTGTCCAAAAAGTCTGATAACATGCCAGATATCTCAAAGCTGACAGGTAGGCGAAATCTAATGTGTGTGGTAATAGGGGGGTGGGGGGGGGGAATTCATTGCCACACTCAAATGGGACACCCATTTGCTAACTCGAAAACTGTTAAAGATAAAGAAAAATTTCCGACTGTTACCCTGTAGAGCAACACCACATTAGTTTAAAAACAATTTTTAATCATACCCTTCCCCTTGAAAGATTTTGAGAAAATGGGCGAGAAAGAGTCACTCAAGGTCAGTAGGGCTGGACAGGTTGGCTGAGGTTTCTAACACATTTAAATTGCAGTGAAACACATCGTTGGGAATTTTCTTTCTAAAAGTAGCGGGTAGCTGCGATTTTCACATGGACAACTGCATGTAGCATGCTCACGTGTCGGATTTCCAGATAAGCTTTTCATCAACAAAAATGTTGAATACAAAAGTTTTCGAAGTAACTGTATTTTATAAGTGTATGTTGATAATGCATTCTTATTATGCATTTTAAAAATTCATGATCTTAACAGTTAGTCAAATTTGGAAAAAAGCCTTAATTTAGTTATTCTCTTGTCTGGTTAGAGACGATTCCCTGGACAGAAATATTGCCATAGATAGACAAAACCAATGAGCATGGCAAGCATCCTTGCTAGGGAGCTGGCTGCAGCAAGGCAGACCATTGTGTCAAAGACAGTGTACCTGTACAGTTGATCTTTATGTCAGGGAGCTCGTGAACGGCATCCTCTCTAGCCAACCCCACAGGAAGGAGATCCGTCATGTTTTTGCCTTCAGTGTGATTCACGACGGATCCATGTCTCTAGGGAGCCCACTCCAAATATTCGACAAAGGATCCGTAACTGCCCAAGTGTACCGGGACAATTTCCTTCACCAATATGTGGTATTTTCCAGGGCTGCTGCTGGTTCAAAATTTCTGCACGTGGACGAAAACGCCCGTCCGCATAAGGCTCTTTTGGTGGTCGAGTATCTGCAATATGAAGGCATCCATCGTTTGGAGCGGCCTGCACTCTACCCAGACGTTATTCCAATTGAACATGCATGGAATGTTCTCGGGAGACTTATTGCTGGACGCATTCTACCAGGAACGCTACATCAGCTGAGAACAGCATAAGTTTTGAGGGTAGGATACAAATTCCCCAATACCTATTTGATGCTCTGGTGCGTAACATACCACCACGTTGCGCAGCTTACGTTGCTGTACGGAGAATTATATAGCTTACTGAACACTCTTTATGCCATTCACAAATAGCTAGATAGTACTTGTAATTAGCTTAAACCTCTGTAATATTTTGGAGGTTTTCATTTCTTCTATCAGTAGCAGAGCTCCTGTATTTACTTTTAGACTTTTTGTATTGGGTTTATATTGGGAAGATCTTCTGCACCCCAGAAAATCCCTTGACTTAGGGACACCTGTGTATGTCGAAATAGCCCTTTTAATTTTAATTTACAATTATATGATTTTATGCTTCTATCCAGAAAGACGATAGCTGATTTTACTTTATTTATTAAATTTTATTTTAGTTTTTACTTACTCAGATCTTACTATCCGTGTTTGTTTTTACTATATTTATTTCATTGCATAAATGAATGAATGAATGAATGCGCGTAATATTTCTTTCAATCATTTGACTGGAGAGAATGTGGCATCAGATTAAAAGATTATATTCGCTTTTTTGTCGAATTCTTTGAAAAATAGAATAAATAAAGCAAGTTTATTCAATTTATAGGCTAAGAAATGTAACAGCACTGTATTATTTTGTCTTCTACAATTAATTTATTTTTTGTTTCCTTTTAATCCTAAAAGTATTTGTTATCTGATAAGATATTCATAACATGCTAATTTCTTTCATAAAAATTAGTATTAATATTCCCAAAAAGAAAAAAAAAACCCTATGATAATTTCTAATTCAAATTATGACATGGAAAAATGAAACATGCAAAGAATACTTATTTCAATTTAAAAAGAATTGAGGAAAAGGAAGATCTTTGAAATTTGAAAACTAGGTAGGATGTTTTCTGAAAAAGCATGGGAATCCAGGAATTTTTTTTCAGAAGAATGTGGGGCGTTCCGGCACAAAACCACCCCAGCCTACCTCCACCTTAAAGCTCTTATTTCAATTCTAGACGCAGCTGCTAAATAGATTAGAAATGAACGAATGTGCGAAAGGCGAACCTAATAACCGTGAAGTGCGAAAATGTTCCCATTAAACTGTCTAAACATTTTCGATTAACATTTTCCCCTAAAAATTAGGCAAAATTTTGCACATAAACAACTATCTGATGAATATAACTTACTTTTATAGTGTATTACGCAAAAATAAAATATTTTAAAATAATTTTTCGAGCTACCCAAAATATATATTAACACAATTTTATTAAGATAAACATAAGTTGTGGTTTCGGTTTGGAAATCCCATAAATTAAGAGTTTTATGAACTATATTACTCTGCGATATAAAGGACATTACGCGGACAATTAAAATATTTCTTTATAACAATAAAAACAAAATTTCATACTGGATCAAGTGTACTCTAATTTCCTGGATTATAGAGTAACTTTTTTTCCCAAAGGATTAAATTTCATTGGCTGATAAATAAAGTAACGGCAACATATAAATTATAATTAAAAATTTATTTGAAAATATATATTCCTTAACTTTAATGCAATTGCTTTTCGTATCCTGTACCTGCTGACTTATGTGTGGGAGCATCAGGATTACTTCAGCCGAATGGTTTGACAGCAGCGATGCAGCGCCCTACTGTTAAAACTTGTGTGGTTTAAATGCATTCAAAATATATTACAATACTGCACTCCCTGGAGAAGTTCCGTCATACGAGGGATCAAATCGTAGTCACAATGAGGTTTTTACGTTGAATAGTTCCAAGACTTTTCATTGCCTCGTGCTCAAAATTTTTCTCATTATTTTTGCCACATGACAGCATCGTGCAAAACACAGATTTGAGTATACCATAGAAAATACAAACTCTTAAGTTTTCTATAGGCATGTCGAAGAATGCGATAGCAGTCCTTAAGAACATCACGTTGACGAGTGTTTACTAAACATTCATGGGGTCATTCTTTGGGTTGCTGCAAGAATTTTTTATCTTTTTTTCGGAATGCCGCTTTATCTTCGAAGATACAAGGCGATAAAGGTTTTTCGACAAAAACATTACTGATATCTTTTAACAACATCCTTATTAATAAAATCAGCTGTTTTTTGGAACACTCGCTACCTGTCTTTCTAGAGGGTATACCACTGGCAACGAGAAATGTGGTTTATGCACGATGGTGCATCAGCACATTTTAGAGAGGTTGTTTCACGACTTTTTTTTTAATAAAAATTAATTTTACGGAATTGAACTTTACTAGATGCAGGTCGTGTAAAGAGAAGGGAGAGAGAGAGACGTTGATATGCATAGTTTCAAATGGATAATTTAAAGAATACTGTTAAGTCAATTGAAATACAATTAAATATTTGCTTAACAATTTGTAAAGCAATTGTAATTGAATAATATACAATATTCTTCTGAAAAAGCCGTTGATGAGGTGGTGCGGAAGGGTATGCAGCCCTCATCTTAAATGTGCCGGAATAACTGGGGCCGATGGGTCCTTGTGGTAGTCGTCACCGCAGACACAGAAAGCGGTGACCCTAGAGGGTTTATTTGACCGATGCCCAACACCTGAGCAGAAGACGCAAAAGCCGATCGCGGCTCGCAGCACGAGATCTCTGCTGGTCGCGCGCTCGCAATGCAGTCGTCGTCGGCGGGCAATCCGTCTGGGGCACTGGTCGGTATGGGCTCGCGTTGGACTTTCGTTCGGTCGTCCACACTCATCGTGGCCAAACTCGGGAGATCCTCTGAATCCTGGGCTGGCTGGTTGTCCTCGCTGGCGCCTTCGTTTGGTGAACGATTCGAGCTGCACACCAAGGGATCGTCGAGCATTGGCGGGCAGTCCGTGGCGCCGTCGGATCGTGTCAGTGTCGAGGTCACTGGTCTCTCGGGTTCGACGCCATCGGTAGTGAATCCAGCAGAAAAGTCTGTTCCTGATGAAGCCTGTCTTTTACTTGCGAAAAGGTCCTCCCCGTATATCAATGCGTGTGCAGATGCCTTTTCCAAGTCGGTGAGCGACGTTAATGAGCACGGCCGATATATACGCCGGGGGCGAGCGGGGAACCTTCGACCATACGTATTCTCGTAATGTGCATTTACAAAAGTTCGTGGGCCTCGCTTAAATCTATGTTCACTTGCCTGAACTATTGGAGGCGATGCCAATCCTTTTGTTTCCCCGGCGGGCTCTCCTATCGTTTCGTGCTTGCTGCTATTATTAATTTCTACCCCTGAAGCAGAAACGTTCCTCCTTCCCGTCGAGTCGTCGCTTTTCCGCCGTCGTTCGTTCCTTCTCCCGACAAGTCGACAATTCTCAGTATTAATATTTGCACGTTGAGAACGCCTTCTCTTCTTCGCTTGCGAGCGTTCGTTTTCTTTCTTCGAGCGCCCTGGTACGTACCATCGCTCCTCTTGAGAATCCTTCCTTTCTCCTCGGAAGCTCAAACCCTTCTGTCTTCTTTTTTTCCTATTTTCTTCCGCCTTTACCTCCTTCCCCAATCGGAGGCTTGGTTCACGTCCTCGCTCTCTTCCGACTCTTCTATTGCTCTCCCGGGGTGGCAGGGGACTTGATTTCTTCGTTAATTCTTGTTTTTTTCTATTGCTTTTTCTTCTCCCCTGTTCTTGCTTTCCTGTTAGATCGCCGAATTTATTTCTTTTAATTTCTTCCTCAATTCGACGATCTGATAGGTTGCTCGTGAGTTTTTAAATGTAACATATCAAGACTGCTAGATTTGTCGGGTTGGACCTCACTTACAGCCTGTTCAATCCCCTGACTTAAATCCCTTAACTTTTTTTTCTGTGAAGTCGTTATTTATACTACTTAAGTGGAACATGTAGAAGATTTGAGAAATATGACAGTTCATCAGTATAATTCGATAAGAAACAACCCTGGTATTTTTGAAAGAATACGGCACACAATACGGAGAAGATTGGATTGATGAATCCTAGCTGGTGGTTGTCATTTTCAGTAGTTATTGTAGATAAAGGAGCTTTCCAAGTAATATTAGGTAACACAGCGTCATTCCGAAAATCATCAAAGGACAAAATATTCTTAACACAACCCAAAGAATCACCCCTTGAATTTTTGCCATTTGATTGACCACCCAGTATAATCTCTCTTATTCCTCTGTCAAAGAACCATGCGTCCACAGTAATGGCAATTAGTGCCTCCATATTTCTGTAGCGCCTTATGTACTGCCTCATTTTTCTTACGACAATGTTGTCGTTACTGTAGTTATAACCCTCGTAATAATCTAGCAACGTGAAATCAGTGACAAAGAAGTACCTATTGAAATCAGTGACAAATCCAAAATTTAAGACTTTGTGGTATGTCTGAGGACGAAAATTTTGATTTTTCCTTGAATTTTTTCCCTCTAGATGATACAGGGTGATTCAAAAGTCACTGTGCAATAGTGCATGGAAACGTGTATCTTGTGATGTGATTTAAAGACCTAAATAGTTAGGATGGTATCTTTATTGTTAAAAACAATCGTTTTTAAAAGTCATATCCATATAAATGGCTCTCGAAATCTATGTTAATCTGAGTGTCGAATTACATCCGGAGCTTGCTCCGAACGCAAGTAACCATAATCTATATGTCAATCACGCTCGATTACTAATGTTTTTAGTTTATTTTAATTTCGTTAAATGGAGTCAACTAATGAAATTAAGTAAATTTTAAGTACCTATGTAAATAAAACGCAATAAAATTTGATTGTTGTTTAAATTATATGAATAATTAAAATATCGTTTTATTATCATTTCACGTTTAAATGGCAAAAATTAAAATATCAATAAGTCCAAAGTCTCCCACTCTCAAACAAATTCCCCATTTTTTTTTAATCTTACTTCATTAACAATTTTAAAAAAATAGCTGCCCGTATTTGCCCCATTTTCTTTTATCTAATTGGCGGTAGAACGGTACATAAAATATTGATTCACAGCGCAAAAATAATTCCAACATCACTTTTGCCCAATGGGGCAAATGTCTGAGGAAGCGCAAGAGGCGTGTAATAAACTTATAAAAAAGTATCAACAAGACTTTGCGCGTTAAAATACAGATGATGTTTTTACATCATTTAATGTCGTCAGATCCGCTAATATCAAGCTTACGGAAATTGCCGCGAAAGGAATAAAATCATTAGAATGAGAGGCAATTGAATTGGTAAAGGCATTCACTTATGAGGATGAAAATTTTACATTTCACCATTGCAAAGCAATGAAGACGGATCTTCACATTCTTCTGACGAAGGATATTGAATCTGCCATTTTGTTCCTTGTAAAAATAATATCCAATTAAATTTAGCGATCTCATAACCCTTATGTAATGAATTTTAGAAGAATTAAATTAGGGGAGACTAGGGCAGGTTACACACATTTTTTATTATCATTTTTGTATTTTTAGTGATAAATCTATTTCACTCAATTTTCATATCCATTCATTAGCTGAGCTTTAAGCTACTGTATGGTGCCTTTAATTTATCTTAGGGGTCGTCCACAAATTACGTCCTCCATTTTCCAAATAATTTTATGTTAATTTCGACTGTCGTTAATTTTACGTTAAATTCATTCATGATACATCATTCCAAGTCGTTTGATATATTACATGCTATATTTCAGTATTGAAAGTTCCAATTAACCATAATGGTTCAACTAAACCAGGTTCCTTGAAACAAATTTAGAATGTCATTAATTTTACGTTATATTCATTCAGTACAACTCATTCCAAGTCGTTTGATATACATGTATATTACGTGTATATTTTAGCATTGAAAGTTCCAGTGAGCCATAAT
>JAHWFO010117028.1:71924-92151 GCA_023313115.1 Rhysida immarginata
AATCAAAACTTTGTTGAATAATAATTTTTAACTTAATAAAATAAAAAATGTAAAAAAAAAGTAGTTAATGAATAGCAAAAACAATTAACAGCAATAGAATCATCACCAAATTAGTAAAATTTCTAGATATTTTTATATACATCTTAGTTTTTTTTTAATTAACTCAGTAAAAGAACAATAGAAACAATCAAAACTGATATAATGATCACATTTTTACAATGGACATACCAATTATATATTCCAATTACACCAACAATAGACATCATAAAAAAGAATTTAAAAAAACATTTACATAATAGTAAAATTTTAAAAATCATACAAAAACATCAAATTATGTTTCACTAACAAAATTTATACCCAAACAGGAAATTCGCCTATGGGAGTCCATCATGTATCATCTATCATCACAAATATTTATATAAAACATATGGAATACTAATAATAAAATAACTCAACACAAGCAAAATATATAAATTTACTTAAGATGTAGAGATGACATTCCACCAGTAACTCTATACAGACAATAATAAAACACCTAAAAGATATATTCCCATTAACTTTTACAACCAATAAGATGAAGAATAACAAGAAATTAATCCTCCCGAGAAAGGTATAGGAAAGTAGCGGAAGCGCTGAGGTCATCTATTTTTACCCTTTTATTTGCACTTTTTAATTCGGGCCCAGCCGGGGGGGTTGAGGGGGGGGGGGGGGGGGGGGTGGGGGGATGAGAAACAACAAAAAATGAAAGAAAGCCCCAACTTTTGTCGTTTCTCATCATTTCCGATCGAATGATATATCACACGCCATAGTTCTAAAGACCAAGTGAATGCCACCCCAACAACTCCAACCCTATTGGGACCATTTGGCCCAAACTTCACAATAATGTTGATCTTGCTTAGAGGAATCTGCATTCCGAATTTCACTCCTTTATATGCATAAGTACGCATAGACCTTTTGGTCCCCTCTAACTTCCGCCCCCGAAACTCCGACTCCAGTGAGCCAGTCAAAACCAAACTAAATAGTGAAGGTCCTCATACCCATAGTAAGCTACATTCCAAATTTCAACCTTCTACCTCAAAAAATGCGGAAATTATGATGGGGACGGACGGACGGACGAACGGACGGACCGACAGACAGACGGACATTGTGAAAACAATAAGTAGCTCCATTCTTCCGCTACTTAATAAAATATTAAAATTTGAGGCATAAGAAAAACCCAAATAAGGCCCACATTAAAAATTACCAAAATTAAAAAAATAATTTCTCAAACCTATATTAACTACAGATAGAAAAACAACAGCCAAACAAATTGATGCCAAAAATTGTCCCAATATAAACTGCAAGATGTATGCCAGAAAAATGGATCATCAGCAACACTGTATATCAAGAATACAAACTATTAAGGAAAAAAAAAATCCACACCGAATAAATAAATTACACTTTCTGCCACAATACAAGTTAAAAATCATTAATCAATAATTATAAGTTGTTATAATAATAAAAATTACAATTTGGATAGCTTTTTGGCATTTTTCATTTTCTGTCTTTCTTGAGATTGTTGATTAATGTGTCTATCCAGGTACTAGACACCTAAAAGGCATTTTAATTTAATTAAATATGGTGAGAGAATTAGCAGGAAAAATGAGTACTGACGAAGCTCTCCATTGAAACTAAGCTTAATGCATGGCGATCAATAGACTACTAACGACATCGAAGCCACCTAGTGGGAGCAGTTTTCCCCAATTACGTTTTTAGCGTCGAGAACAAAGGAGTTGACCAACCACTAACTTCTAATAGTTATGGTGGAGATATCGTTGAAACGTAAAAAGCCTATTAAAAGTCATAATATAAAACAAATTACATTCGAATCGAGTATTCTGCGTCATTTTTTAATTTATTAATTTAATAATTTCATTTATTTATTTAAAAGAAAAAAAGAAAATATAAACTAAATATAAATACGAAAACAATGTTTCGAAAACGAAAGCGGATATTTTATGGAATAGCTAAGCGATTTACTTCCCGTTAACGTCTATTGGCTGGCGTTAGAAACGACGTCATCCTGTCGTTTAACACAGCCCACTAGATAAAGGCCTGAGTGCTGTTTTCAAAATGGCGGCACTCGCAGGCGGACTGTCTGTGTGAAATAAGCTGAAATAAAAGAATTATTTCACAAATTTGCTTTAATCTTCTAACGAAATCTAAGTTTTTGAACTTGTTATTTAAATGGCTTTATGTTTCAATCAAAACAATGGCAACATACGTGCAAATAAATATAGTTTCATTTTTTTCAAAGCAGAGCCATCTATGGAGGAAGAGAAAAAGCATCTTTTCTATAAAAAATTTTGAAACCATATATGATGGTTTTAGAAATCTGCAAAAATTAGTTCCTGTAATAGATTAATTATTTGGTTAGATTTTGTAAGAATATTAAAGCAAATTTATGAAATAATTCTTTTATTTCAGCTTATTTCACACAAACAGTCTGCCTGCGAGCGCCGCCATTTTGAAAACAGTACTCAGGCCTTTATCTAGTGGGCTGTGCGTTTAACTTATGTGGCGGCAGCTATAAAATTGTATGAAACCAATTTCTAAAAACTGCAATAAACATTTGAGGTATATTAATGACAAGTAAATTTTAAACTTACATTTGCCTCTAAATTTTAGAATAAACATATATAAACAAAAACGAAATAATTTCTAATGAAAATGCATGTATTTAAATAAAAATGAATTTGATGAATTTTTAGCTTTTGGAAAATATTGATGGAAAACAACAAATTTAATAACTTCAAATTTTAAAATCATCAAGATACCAATCTATTAACAAACATACTATGAATTAATATTATCTTGATTTATAAATACATGTATTGAATGTTTAAAATATTGATAATTTCAATGGTTTAAATAGGTCTTCGATGGCTTATTATCAAGAAAATATTCAGTGATTTTTTACTAATTTCAATATGATGATTTCAAATTTTAAAACCGTTTTGCGCTATCACGAAAGGTTTCGATAAACAATATCCTCACTTTAGTTTCATTATAATGGACAGTATTACACGGGCCTACAAGGGTTTATAGTCAAGAAAATTTTCAGTGATTTTTACTAATTTCAACATGCTCATTTCAAATTTTATAACTGTTTTGAGATATCACGCAAGATTTATTCACAAAACAGCATGCTCATTTTACTCGTTAGTTCATGAAAACAGACAGTATTAAAGTTAGTGTGGTAAATTCCTACCCAGTGGCAGATGTAATTTTATCTTGATTATTATTTACAATTGTTTCATAATAATTTTTGTCATTGTTTAATCTCTATAGCAACACTGCTTTGTTACCTTTTTTCTCTCCGTTGTTATCTTTTCGTTTTTTCCTCCTCATGTAATGTTTCTTTTTTGCTAAATATATATCTATGATTTTTCAACCTGTTAATCCATGGATTTATTCCTCTTCACCACACAAACTCCAACAACTGGTAGCAGAGCGTGGTTTCTTAACAGGTAATGCAAATTGAAAATCTAAGCCTTTATAAGCAAACGCTTTACTATTAATATCCGTAACCCAAACTCTATTCTCTTGTGCTGAACATGGCGGACGCCTGACTTGATGCTTTGGAGCAATCGATGAGGCAACTAAATGAGCAAATGATAGCTCTACTGGCCCTACAGCATCCACAACCCCGTGATGCACAACCTCCACTTCAAAATCCGGTACAAGATGGTTTCTTCGGTGAAAAGGGGACCACGGCCACCATGCAAATTTTAACTAGGGTTCTTGCTCTCCACAACATACACCAACGTTCTTCTGAAAATGGTTGGCCTTTCTAGTTCGTGTTGAAGAAATTCTGGCAACTCTTCGACGATACAAGGCCCTACCAGAAGAGCATACGATAGTACACGCAATAGCAAGAACCCTGCATCCGTCGCTGAAACACCTTCGGGACATATGGATTTCACAACCGGCTCCTTCAATAGACTCTCTATGTAAGCTATTCTCCTTACGCGAGACCACCTTCCCATATCTACGTAAGGACAAGGCTCGCCTTCTCTCGGAAAGTACTCGATCCTCAAAATGCAGCCAATCTTATAATTGTCGGTGACTTTAATTTACCTAATATTGATTGGAATCAATTAGATACCTTTTCACCATCTCCAGCATCGTCTGCTATATTAAATATGATTTCTCATTATAATCTGAGTCAGCTTAATCAAATAGTAAATAAACGTGGAGTTATTCTTGATCTTATTTTATCTTCTAATAATAAAGTTGTTGTCTTCGAGGATTTTGATCCTATTGTTGCAATAGATGTACACTATCCTGCACTTTGTTTTTTGTTTCCTGTAAGAATTGAAAGTAAATAAGGGATTTCCCGTACTTATATGGATTATCGAAACTGTAACTTAGATCAGATTTTTTTAGAACTCACAGCGATTGACTGGAATAGCTCGGACTGGAGCCAAGATATTAATGATTTATTTTCTACGTTTTCTAGTACTCTTAGTAATATTATTCTGAAATACACCCCATCAAGGATCACTAAAAGTGATAAACTTCCTCCTTGGTTCCCCCCTTCACTTAGAAAGCTTATTATAGAGAAAAAGATTCTTCACAAACAATTTAAGCGTTCATTGAAATTAGCAGATTAACTTAAATTTGTTTCCATTCGTAGACGTTGTCGCGAGTCTTCCAGGTTATATTTTAAGGAGTACATAACTCGGATTCAAGACTCTTTGTCTATTAATCCAAAATCCTTTTGGAGTTTTCTTAGTAATTATCGTCGTAGTTCAACAACTTTAAATGTCTTGAAATATAATGATCCTAAATTAATGGCTGATTTATTTGCACAATTTTTTTCTTCGGTGTTCAATGTTGATTCAGCATCTGAGGAACATATATCAGATCCTCAAAATTTTAACAATAATGCTAATTTAAATCATGAATCTATTCAAGATATTACTTCCTTTTCATTATCTTCTTGTTTGGTGACTTTTGAGGAAGTATATAATGCTCTTAATAATTTAAATCAGTTTAAAGGGTGTGGGCCGGACGGAATACCACCCAAAGTTTTAAAATCCTGTGCCACTTTATTATATTATCCTTTAGCAAAATTAATTAATCTATCCTTTTATTATGGGGTTTACCCTGAGGTTTTGAAAATGAGTTATGTCATCCCTATTCATAAATCAGGGTCCTTACCTGACGTTAATAACTATCGTCCCATAGTAATTCAGAATGCTCTGGCCAAGGTTATTGAAAAGATATTGTTGAATAATATCAACAATTATTTAACCAGATTCATATCTTGCGATCAACATGGATTTATGGCTGGTCGTAATACTGTTACAAATTTGGTGACTCCTGAACAGGATATATTATTGGCCTTTAAGCGTCATCAACAGATGGATGTTATTTACTTAGACTTTACAAAGGCATTTGATAAAGTCGATCATGTTCTACTTCTGAGTAAGTTGAAACTTTGTGGCATTACTGGTTCCTTACTTGCTTGGTTCGAATCTTATCTTGAGCAGCGTCAATTGACAGTAAGATTTGCATCTTCATATTCCTCTTCCTTTATTGCTCGCACAGGTGTCCCTCAAAGCTCATATCTTGGTCCAATTTTATTTAATCTATGTATTAATGATTTAGTTAATTTGGTTGGTGTACGCCTGTTGCTTTTTGCAGATGATGCGAAACTCTATTTTCCAATTTCCTCTTTACAGGACTATGAATTGCTGCAAAACAATTTGCAGATAGTTTATAACTGGTGTAACTTGAATCGAATGATCTTAAATCCTAATAAATGTAAATGTACGTCTTATTATAAACCTTACACTTATATTAAGTTTGATTATTGTATACTGGATAACAAATTATCTCGTTGTGATTGGGTATTGGACCTTGGTGTTAATTTTACTAGTTCATTGAGGTTTGACGTTCATATTAGTCGTATTACCAGGAAGGCAAATAAAATTCTTGGCTTGTTACTACGTTCTTTTAAATTTTTTGATCAGCCTTCTACCCTTATTCTTCTTTATTGTACATATGTTAGACCAATTCTTGAATATGCTTCTATTGTTTGGAACCCTTACCATCAAGGCTTAATTATTGAATTACAAGCAGTTCAGAATCGATTTATACGTTTTTTAAATTATCATTTTGGTTTTGGTTTACCTAGAATGTCTTCAAATAATATGAGTTCTTTTTCGGGTCTTATTCCTTTACTTCAGAGAAGAACGATGCATGATGGCATTTTTCTTTTTAAATTGGTGAATGGCTTAATCGATTCTCCCATTTTACTGAGTCATATTAATATTAAGATTCCCAGTGTTACATGTAGTATCGAAATATTTTTTATCCCTTGTTGTACTACGAATTACGAGTATAATTCTACCATTATCCGTATTCAAAGATTGGGTAATTTTATATCTAATTATATTGATCTTTTTAATTGTAATGTCTCTGATATAAGGAATTTTCTTTTATCCTTTGATGGTATTTTTTAAATATTCTGTGTTTTTTTTTTTTTTTAATAGTTTTGATCTTTCATTTTCGTTCAATAATTTATTATTATTTTTTTTAATATTTTTTCTGTAATGTAATTATATTATGTTTTCTTTTTTCCTGTTTTATTTGTATATATGGGATTTCCCGTTGGAATGTAGAAAATAAATAAATAAATAAATAAATCTGACACACCAAGCGCCATCACTAGTCCCACAATGATACAAATGCCACTACTAAAGCCAAGTGGAAAACAATTTTGCAAGTATTGTAAAAGACGAGGACATAGCATCGAAAATTGTAGACGAAAGGCCAAACGTCATGGTAACCATGTTGAACAGATAAAGACTCTTCCACAAAAGGATCAAATAGACGGAGTACTGTCACTTCAATGATGTCCAAGGCCGACAAATCAGTCAATCCAGTGTTCCTTCCAAATTTGGACGACAACGAACAAGACTATTGCTCAACAACACTTGCCATATCTGATGGGAGTACACGAAGCAAATCTCTTCCAGCGACTAATCGAATCGCCCGTGCCAAAGGATTGGCCGCCACCAGACGGCTAGTTGACTCAGGGGCCACATCACACATGACCAATGACCGTCGTCTGTTTTCTACTTTTCGTCCAATTTACCAGGTAGCGCGTCTAGCAGCGAAAGGGCAGACAATGCCAATTCACGGAGTTGTAACAGTCCGAGTATCAATTTTTGAATGCGTATCTGAACCATGCACCTTCATGCTCCAAAATGTAAAGTATGCACCGTTACTTGCAGACAACCTCATATCTTTTCCAAGACTAATGGAAGCAGGCTGGACGGCATGGTCAAAGGGCAGTGAACTAGTGCTTACTTACAAAGAAGCCAAATTAGTCAGCTTGATGACAGATAGAACCCACTGGCTGACGTTAGCCCTTCTATGTAACCAACCTGAAAATATAAAAGCAGACACTATCCTACTCTGCGTAAAGGAAGACAATTTGTGGACTTCCAAGTATTTGAAACAGTACGTGTTATGGCACCGTCGTCTCGGGCATGCCAGACCCGAGATCACATTACAAGTAGCCTCGTCAATAGGCGCTTTACCCATGCCACCTTCAAGTGTAATAGCACAACTGAGATTTTGCGAGATTTGCGTACAGTGTAAGTCAACAACGCAACCTCACCCACGACTGAAACCTGATGACCGCGCACATAAACCAATTAAGTTACTCCATATCGATTTGGTAGGACCAATGAAGGAATCTTCCTTAGGTGGATCCCGCTACATATTAACAATTGTAGATGACTTCTCCAGAGTGTGATTTGTCCGAACTCTTGCTACTAAAGCAGAAGCAAACGAAAACTTACAAGACTTCCTCACTTACTGGAACAACCAATTCTGATATCAGGCAAGGAGTATTCGCACTGATCGAGGTAGGGAATTTCTTTCTTATGATTTCAGAGACTACCTAGCTGGCCAGGGCATTCAGCACGAATTGACAACACCACAAAGCCCACAATCAAACGGTGTGGCCGAGAGGATGAACCGCAACCTGTTAGATAAAACCAGGTGTCTACTGAAACAAGCAATGCTCCCGAACCGCTTCTGGGCAGAAGCCGTTCATGCAGCATCCTACATTTTGAATTTAATACCTGCAAAGTCCATACATGGCAAAATTCCCCTAAATGAATGGTTACAACGTCAAGCAGAGGTACGCCACATTCGCATTTGGGGTTGTAGAGTTTTCTCCCAGATTCCTGGAAGACATGGCAAGCTGTCACGACGCTCGGAGAAAGGCATTTTTGTCGGATATGGATCGTCAAAAGCCCATTATAGGATCTACTTATCCACTACAGGAAAAGTGGACATCCGCAGATCAATCATCTTTGATGAGAGCACACCTGGTGGCTCTTTAATAGATGACAGTGGTAACTCACCGTCATCGGGAACTGTTTCCATTTCATGGTCCAACAGTGGAACTACACCAGATCACCAACAGGATTTAATAATGCACAATCCCACAAAGACGGACCAGATGATGACCATGGACAAAAAGAGCATCAGCCAACGGGATTGGATGTTGTACCATCGCCAAGAGATAGACCAGATAATGACCCTGAACAGGAAGGACAGTCGCAAGCCGATGAGGAAGAGTCACCTCATAGTCCACATCCTTCAGACTCTCCCAGAGAAGCGAGTCCACTATCGGAAAAGAGGGGCTATTATCTTCGAAAATTACCCAAGCCATGCTACACAGCCACCACAAAGGATGCAGAGGATATATCTACACCTACAACAGTCCAAGAGGCCTTATCATCCCCACAGGCAGAACAGTGGCAGGCTGCCATGGAGTCAGAACTCGAATCAATGAAGCAGCACCAAGTTTGGACGTTAGCACCAATACCACAAGGCATACGCCCGTTACCCAACAAATGGATATTTCGCGTAAAACGACATGCAGATGGTTTTATTGCTAAGTTCAAAGCACGCCTCGTAGTAAAAGGTTTTTCACAACGACACGGTCACGACTACTTTGACACCTTTTCTCCAGTGATCCGCTTAGAATCGCTTCGACTGCTACTCGCCTTCAAACGGTCTAGTTATTCGCCAATATTACATAAGAACGGCATACCTCTATGGGGACATAGACTGCCAAGTGTTCATGCATCAACCAGAAGGCTTCAAGACCCTCAGAAACCAAACCACGGTTGCCTCCTTCAACGAAGCCTTTACGGACTTAAACTGTCAGGGAGATGTTGGAACGAACGCTTGGACGCCGGTTTACGCAAACATGGCTTCATCTCACTACCATCTGAGACATGCTGCTACACAAAAGGATCAGGCTGCTCACAATTGCTTCTTGGAATCTACGTAGATGGCATGATTATAATTAGTAAATCCGAGTCACAGATTGAATCGACGATGAAAGAACTTGAACAAATCTTTGATCTAGACAAATTGGCTGAGGCACGCTACATTCTCGGAATTGAAGTGGCTCGAGCTGGACCGCATAGGTATATCCATCAAACCAGTTATGCTCGCAAAGTGCTAGAACGCTTCAATATGGTAGACTATAAAACAGTCACAACCTCCTTAGCGGTTGATCAGCACCTGGATGACATAGGATGAGACTCTCAACCGACTGATAAGGAGCAGTATATATCACTCATCGATTCCCTTATGTACTTAGCCGTAGGAACACGACCTGACATAACATTCGCAGTAGCAACCCTTGGACGCTTTTCAAAGGAACCAACTGTAGCTCACTTGAATGCAGCTCGTCTAGTATTGCAGTATGTAAAAGGAACAATGTCATATGGCTTACATTACACACCGACATCAGCTCGCCTGGAATGTCAGACAGACGCATCATGGTCGTCCATCGCAGACTGTCGGGGATTCAGTGGCCACCTAGTGTACTACGGACCTAACTTAATCTCGTGGAAAGCGAAACTACAGACACAAATTGCCCAGTCATCAATGGAGGCAGAAGTAGTAACCCTCGTGCAAGGTTTTAAAGAAATGCAATGGCTGACAAATATCATAACTGAATGGGGAATGGACTCCTTATTACACAGACCACTCCGACTGATAACAGAAAGCCAATCTGCAATCGACAGCTTACACAATCAGTCCATCACACCCAGGAACAAACACTTCGCTAAGGCTCTATTTTATGGAAGAGAGGCCATACGATTGTGTAATCTACAAATAATCTACCTTCAAAGCAGCCAATTAGGTGCTGATGCACTGAAAAAACCTGTTACGAAGCAAAAGTTACAGAGAACTTTCGACTCTTACATGAGTCACTATGTCTAGGAAAGGGGGGGATTTGTGGTAAATTCCTACCCAGTGGCAGATGTAATTTTATCTTGATTATTATTTACAACTAGCAAAGGTACCCGGCGTTGCCCGGGATAATTACACTTGGATGTAAACAGAACAATCTCAAAAAATTAAATTAAATTTTGCAATATCTTAAAAATAAACACATGAAAATGCTTAGAATTAATACAGTAAAAATTCTTAATGAAAATTTCGAAAAAAATCTTTTTAAAGGCTCACAATGGTGCTGGACCTCTCCAAGGATTGCTTTAACATTACATCATCATTCTGTGCTCATTGTTATTGGTGAATTGCGCGTTGATACCATTGTTGATGCGAACACGATGGGCCTATTGTTGTACAAACTTTGCCTTGCATTGTTGGTCATGAGATATTTCTCATTAATATGCCTTGTCATAACCATGAATATCGATTTTTTATCGATATTTATTATTTTTCCGAAATCTGAGGTAGACAGTGACCTTCCTCATGCTTTGAAGGTCATGTATGCGAAATTTTATCAAGATCAGAATAAAACTGTAGATTTGTATAAAAAACATACAAACCCACAAACATCCTTCTTTATATATATAGAAGACTAGCAAAGGTACCCGGCATTGCCCGGGATAATTACACTTGGATGTAAACAGAACAATCTCAAAAAATTAAATTAAATTTTGCAATATCTTAAAAATAAACACATGAAAATGCTTAGAATTAATACAGTAAAAATCCTTAATGAAAATTCGAAAAAAATCTTTTTAAAGGCTCACAATGGCTGGACCTCTCCAAGGATGCCACTGCTAGTCTAAATAATTTCTTACTCACGTAATCTTACCTTATCTTAGTGTTGTTGCAATTTCCACTCTTCTCTCGATGTGTTGAAGCAAAACTTGGCCATTCATCGCTTTGTGCAATCTAGCGGTCGCCGATTCTTCTATTTACTTGCTTCCCATTTGCTCAAGCAGTGCTTCCTCTGTCGTCTTTCCACTCTTTCTCAATAGTCTGCTAACTCTCCATTATCTCCAGTTACTGATCATTTTTAAAGATTTTCAAGAAATTGTTAAGTACTAAGAACTCTCTTTTCTAAGAAAAGCCTGAATAACAGGAATTCTATGCATTGTTACAAATTGAAACTTATCCATATTACATCATCATTTTATGTTCATTGTTATAATTCTTGGAAAGATTGCTTTAACATTACATCATCATTCTGTGCTCATTGTTATTGGTGAATTGCGCGTTGATACCATTGTTGATGCGAATACAATGGGCCTATTGTTGCACAAACTTTGCCTTGCATTGTTGGTCATGAGATATTTCTCATTAATATGCCTTGCTATAACCATGAATATCGATTTTTTATCGATATTTATTATTTTTCCGAAATCTGAGGTAGACAGTGACCTTCCTCATGCTTTGAAGGTCATGTATGCGAAATTTTATCAAGATCGGAATAAAACTGTAGATTTGTATAAAAAACAGACCCACAGACAGACAGACCCACTCACCCACCCACAAACATCCTTCTTTATATATATAGATAGAAGATTGTTTCATAATAATTTTTGTCATTGTTTAATCTCTATAGCAACACTGCTTTGTTACCTTTTTTTTTCTCTGTTGTTATCTTTTCGTTTCCCCCCCCCTCATGTAATGTTTCTTTTTTGCTCAATATATATCTATGATTTTTCAACCTGTTAATCCATGGATTTATTCCTCTTCACCACACAAACTCCACCAGTTAGAAATTCCTGAGAGTCCAATTACTCTATTTTGCGCTTGGGTAGTCCAATTAAAAACTTCTTTCGTTAATAAAAAAATTTCTTTTAAGATAAAATAAAACTAATATTTTTACTGAAATGTTGTTTTTACTGAAATAAAATGTTATTGCTGAAGGAGTAATGTATAATTAGTTTTGATATACATGAATTTACATTAAACAAATCCATTAAAAAATTAACAGCTATATCATAAATGAATATTTTAAAATTTTCCATGTAGAGAATAATTTAAACAAAATATTAAATTTAATTTACTTCTCGAAAGTCTGATATTAAGTTCTTGTACAACAGTTTACAACATTTTTAGAACGATTGCTTCATCTGAAAATAAATATACAGAGTGTTTTTGAATTGAGTACAGATTTTTTGGGAGATGATAGAAGAGGTCCTTAGAAGTATTTTTTGTCATATGAACATGGGGTCCCCGCAGCTCCGTTTACTTACAATACTGCATTGAACAATCAAATGACACCGAGACGCTGTGTGCGTTGGTAGGCCTAGATTATTTTATTTTTAACAATTAACACAGGCAATCTACTGTATGACTTTTACAGTAATTGTTCGAAGTGACCGCCATTTGCTTCATAGCACAATTCGTAACGCCTTGTGATGGATTGATGTACGCGTGGAAACAGTTGATTTGCACGGTCGCTGATGTCACCTGCTGCCGCGACAACACGAGCCGCCAATGCTTCTTCGGTATCTACAGGTTCGGAGTACACCATTGATTTTATGCTTCCCCATAAAAAAAAAATCCATCGGTGTGAGATCTGGCGATCTCGGTGGTCAAGCAACTGATCCGCCACGACCAATCCAACGACCAGGATATGTCTCATTTAGGTAATCTCTAACTGCTCTTGTGTAATGCGAAGGTGCGCCGTCCTGTTGAAACCACATCAAACGTCTGGTCATTAGTGGAACATCTTCAAGAAGACCAGGGAGCTCCTCCTTCAGGAAACCAAGGTTTGTTTGCCCGTTAAGACGGCATGGTAGGAGATATGGCCCAATCAGGACATTGTGAATCATGCCAGCTCAAATATTCAACGAAAAACGATGCTGAAAACTGTTAACATGTGTTGCACATGGGTTGACATGAGACCACAGATGACTATTGTAGCTATTGAACATTCTCTCTCGCGTAAACGTTGCCTCATCTGTCCACAAAACCATGGAAGGAAAGTCTGGAATCCTATTCTGTTGCTGCATAAACCATTCCGCGAAAGCACGCCGGGGACCATGATCATTGGGACATAATTTCTGCACCTTTCGAAACTTGAACGGATGTTGCAGGTTGTCATGTAAAATGTTCCATACAGTGGTATGACTAGTATTCAAAGCAGCTCTGACCGCACGAGTACTTGTCGATGGATTTCGGTTAAGCCTTTCCAAAACTTCATCCTCTAATTCAGGGGAGCGTAACCACCGACGACGTCCACGCTGATGGATATCATGAGCGAATGCGCCTGTTTCTCTTAGACGACGATCTACTGCACCAAATGTTCGTGAATTAGGAAGAATTCTGTTGGGATAACGTTCAGCATACAAACGCCTTGCACCATCCATGGTACCAGCAGCACCGAGACACAGATGCATGTCTGCATAATCATTCCATGTAAAACGATTCATACTGTTTGTTTAACTTTACACATGTAAAAAGTACATCACTTGAACTTTTTAAAACAAATCTTTACCTACTGCTATTCCAGAATGCGATTAGTCCATTACATATGGACTAATCGTATTTTACAAAGGGGTTGGATACCATGGAATCTCCTTGACGAAGTTTGTCCTAAGACCTTTCAACAAACAAGCACGTGCACCTTGAAATTTCTTTGCAAACAATTACTTTAAAAGTTATTACAGTAGATTGCTTGTGTTAATTGTTAAAAATAAAATAACCTAGGCCTACCAACGCACACTGCGTCCCGGTGTCATTTGATTGTTCAATGCAGTATTGTAAGTAAACGGAGCTGCGGGGACCCCATGTTCATATGACAAAAAATACTTCTATCATATCCCAAAAAATCTGTACTCAATTCAAAAACACCCTGTATATAGTACTGCTGCAGTACAGTCATCAACAGGAAATAATCCATACTAGTTTAATATTTAATATTAAATTTCATGCTAATGTGTTGTTTTAATAGCTTTTTAAATTATAATTATTTAAATTTAATAATCTTAATAATGTTAACTCTAAATGTAATATTAAATTATTAAAAATAAATTAATATTGAAACGGTAAAACTTAGAGTAAAATTCAAAGTGTGGATTATTTCCTGTTGATGACTGTACTTTCAAAACAGAGGTTTGCCAAAACATGGCTACCTTTCTACTCATGGCCACTCTCTGATTATAAAGTCTCTCTACTGGCCGCTATTGAGTTTGAGTTTCGAGGTTCCCGACGCGTTTAAGCTGCAGCTCGTCATGAAATTTTGTGACAGAAAAACTAGAGAATAAATTTCACACTGAAAATGTATATTTTTTAATTTTCAAATTCAAGGCAGTGTATAGTATTCGCTCATTTGAAGAAGCTATACACTAATTCACTTTCTATCTGGACAGCATGACTCTAGTTGGAATTGAGCTTGTCCTGCCATCACTATGCTGACATATTCTCTCCTTTAAGACTTTATATGCTATGGTTTGCCTTCACTATTATTAAATATCCATATGATTTTGCGCTTAAGTAATAAATCGTACGTTTCAATTTAGTACTTATACCGCATGCCATTTCTATGGACAAAATACCCGGAATTGCGGAGAGTAATTATAAAATTTTATTAGGACCCCAGATTGAAATCTAACGGTGCTATATAAGAAACGTGAGAAGTTTTTCTCCTATTTTATTTAATTTAAATCCCAAAATAAAATTTTTAAAAATAAACAAAACTTTTAATCAACAGGGACCATACATTACATTTAAAATTAGGGGAGACTGGGGCAGATTTATACACTGTTTTATTACTATTTTTGTATTTTTAGTAATAAATTTATTTCACTCTATTTTCATATCCATTCAATAATTAAACTTTAAGGTACAGTATGGGGCCTTTAACTTACCTTAAATTTATATTTTAAAAATAAAAATATTTATTTGAGGTAATCTCACCTGTGTAAACTTGTTTTGTAGCTAGGGCAGAATTACACAATGCTTAGAGTATGTTTCCACAGTATTTAAATTTTGTTGAATGATCTATAAGGTTTACTAGCTGAGATGTCCATCTTCGCCGAGCTTTTCAAGGCAAAACGAAGGCGGGGTATCAGTGTCTATCTACTCTAGGTATATACCAACGTTGTTTAAGATTTGATCCTGGGACTTGTTAAATGTCATTGCATTAGCTGGACGAACGGGAAATTATCAACGTTTGAACTCTACAAAATGATCAGTCGCCTATAACGGTATTCTTGGTATTAAAACGGATTGCCTGTTTTATCCCCGCTGAGTACTGTAGCTTGTATTGAACCTGGTTATTCGGAATTGGCTGTTGTATCATTTACAGGGTGACAATAAATTATGGCAACAGAAATGGACGCGTCCAGGCGCGAATATATTAAAGCGCCACCAAATAATTTTTAATTCATTGCAATCACTGCATGTTCTTGGGCAAGTCGTCCGTGTTTCAACTTACTAGGAGTTAATTGATGTGTGTTTTGAAATGGCAAACAAACGCAGTGCAATTTTGGAGCTGTTTCGTTAAGGAAAGCGTCAATGTGAAATTGTTCGTTTGCTCAATGTTGGCAGAGACGTCGTCTCCAAAGCGGTCAAACGGTTCAAAGAGCTTGGCCATGAAAGCGACCGTCCAGGAAGAGGAAGAAAGCGTACCACCAACACGTCCAGGAACCGCAAAATCATCAAAAAGCGAGTCCAGCGAAATTCGAGTGTCTCAATGAGACACATCGCTCCTGAGACCGGAATCAACCGCGAATCGGTGCGGAAAATGGCGACAGAGGAACTCAAACTCAACCCCTACAAGCTCCAAAAAGTCCGGCTCCTCACAGACGAAAACAAGCGCAGATGGCGCCAAATCAAGCGTCGGGCCGCGGTGAGAAATGGATGCGCATCCTCTTCACAGACCTGAAGGTCTTCACTGTGGAGCAGGCACACAATCACCTAAACGACAGAGCACCTCTGCAGTCATCGAAAGTCGCCAAAATCCGCAGTCCGTGATGGTCTGGGGCGGAATTTGCGCCAGTGGCAAGACACCTCTCCTTTTCGTGGCCCAAGGAGTCAAAATAAGCCAACAAGTTTACCATTGTGACATTCTCGAGGCTGCGGTACTTCCTTGGGCTCGGCAGCATTTCGGCAATGCGGATTAGATCTTTCAACAAGACTCTGCACCAGCTCACAGACCGAAAATGATGCAGGAGTGTTCAAGAGCCATTTTCCAGAATTCATCTCAGCAGTGGCCGCCCTACTCGCCGGATCTCAATCCGATGGATTCCGACGACTTGCGGCCCATTGCTGAATATTTCAAGACACGTTTAGGGCTTGTATCGATATAACAAAGGAGCCCACTTCCAAACCGAATGAACATGTTATTACTAAGGGATCATGTTCTATTTATTAGTTGTCAATTGCTTTACTTTTCGTTTTTTGGATTAAAAAATTTGTACACAATGAGTTGCCATAATTTATTGTCACCATGTAGTACCCCAATCGTTCAACATAATGACCGTCGACCCTACAATTTACCGACAACTTCGGACGTTGCTATGGTTTTATCTGGCAGTGGAATCAGTGCATATGGTGATATTATTATGCGCCAGCGCACAGAAAATAGAGTTCGTCGGATTTTAGAAAATCACTCATGGTATGATCCTCTAGACAATGTGCTTATTTTTTTCGTACGGAACGTAAGGGTGGCATATTTCTGTGCAGTCGAAGAACAATGCTCATACCAAACTTGATACATACAATAGTTTTATGCTTACGAACTTCAAATTTATTTTTTATTATTATTATTATTTAATGGACCTGTATGACCAGAGGCCGACGAGTTGGGTCTCTGGATGAACTTGAATTGACGACTGCTGTAGGATGGTCGCAGCAGCCGGGGGGATAAAGACCGTGTGTCAATGATGGTCGCTCATCCAGTGAAGAGCCGTGCCTGATGTTGCTTAACTTCACAGAAGTTATATGTTCAGTGAAAGTCCACCAGGCCTCCACCACGTCACGTAAATGTTTAAGCTCGGCGCAGAAGGATATATATAATAAAAATCATATCTTCCCATCTTCGCCGAGCTTGTCAATGCAAAACGAAGAAGGTAAACATACTTATTTTTATTTAAAAAGTGTATTCTGAAGGATTCGAATCCAATATCAAGGTTGTCGAACAATATAACCAAAGTAGCATTGCAAAAATATAAGTACTTGGAGCGCTCAAAATTTTTTTAATTTAATTTTTATTTAACGATGTTAGGTAAGATACAACAACGCCCACCAGAGCCAGAATGTCAAACACCGACAAGTGAGGCTCTGGGGGCGAAAAAAATAACAAGAGAAAAAATAATAAATGTTATTAAAAAAAAAACTGATACAAATCAAGATTGGCCGAGGACATAATTTAGACGGCCTTAGCATAGAATTATGAAATTAATTTAAGATTAAATAAGGCAAAAATGCAAATAATCGATATCGAAGAGTAATATAATAAATATCAATAACTCCATCTAGGCAACAAATAATAAATATAAGATATCATTATAAAATGTTGGCAAAAAACACAGCAAAAATACGTAACAGCATCAAGCATATATAATAAACTAAAATGGCAGTGAACAAAGCTGATCATAATTTAAACAAATAAATAATTTACTAAAAAAGAACTTCTGCATATAAATGCAGAAACTACCTTAAAGCTAACATAAATATTAAGTAAACACGTAATTTTTTTAAAGTCTTGCGAAAAATCCGATATGGAGACAATAGACGAATTTCAGGTGGCACCTGCGACCAATACTTAACACCGAAAAAGATATACCGGGTGATTCAGTCAATTTCTGACCATTTCACTCGAATGACGTGCATTAGGGATAAACAATTGAAAGAATATGAGCGCCATATGGAATTTCTAAATAATTGGAGTTTGTATTGTTGCAACGGCGCTGCATGAAAATCGTAGTGTTGAAAAATGGCACCCGCTTTATCAACAGGGCAGAAATGCAAGGTAGTCGAATGGTATTTCGAGACAAAATCACCTGTAACCGTGCAAAGAAAGTTCCGGAAGGAGTATAAGTGTCGAGACGCAACAGGCAGGCAAGCAATCGTGGACTTTGTTAAGCAATTTCGTGCCACTGGATGTGTTAAAGGCAAGAAAAAAGGCGGGAGCGAAGCTCATGTTCGAACGGCCGAAGTTGTCGAAAATGTTAGCACAAGGTTGGTCGATTCCCCTACCAAAAAATCTGTTCGCCGCCTATTCATTGAAGAAGGGCTGTCGTATACCACGACGTGGCGAATTTTGGCAAAGGATTTACACCTGTTCCCGTATAAGATCGACGTTTATCAGGAGTTAACAGACACTGTAAGACAGAAGCGACAACAATTTGCGATGGAGTTTGGAGCAGAAATGGAAGCCAATCAGGACATTGTGGACAACCTGTGGGTGTCAGATGAGGCCTTCTTCCATCTGTCAGGTGACGTTAATAAACACAACGTTCGTTTTTGGGGATCCAGTACCCTCATGAGATCCATAAGTCACCTCTTCATCCACGAAAGGTTATGGCTTGGTGCACGATTTCCAAAAGAGGCGTCATTGGTCCGTTTTTTTTTGAGGGCACCGTAACGTCACAGGCTTACCTTAACATGTTGGAAACCTTCTTCATCTCCGAGCTGCGAAGGAGGCGTACACCGCTTCGACATCAATGGTTTCAACAGGATGGGGCTAGGCCCCACACCACTAATAAAGTGCTAGACTTTCTCAATCAGAAATTCGGAAATCGTATCATTTCAAACAGGTTTCCAGATCGATTCGGGGGTGGCTTTCTTTGGCTCCCTACGAGTCCTGACCTAAACCCATGTGATTTTTTATCTCTGGGGGTTCCTTAAAGACAGTGTGTTCACTACAGCACCAAGAACCCTAGACCAGCTGCGACAAAGCATCGTCGACTGCTGCACCCGTGTGGATGCAGAAATCCTGGATAGAATTATGAACAACTTCACAATTCGGCTGCGAGCAGTTCAAAACGTTCGTGGTGGCCACATTGAGCATATCATCAAGACTTTTCCACGGGAATAAAAACTCCGAACTGCCTAAAATATCATACTGAAATGCTAAGTTTGTAAACATTAATGGATCAATAAATCATAGTACTGAAATGGTCAGAAATTGACCGAATTACCCTGTACATCTATTTCTATAATTTAAACGGGACAGTGGAAAATAAATATCATGTGCATTCCTGGTCGAATAATTATGCCTATCTTTATTATAGCATATAATTAAAGGAGTAGTAACAGTAATTAAAGAATTGACAATCTTATATACAAAGGAACAGAACATATATCTGCTGCATAGTCAGAATACGCAAACTAGAGAAATAGTGGGTTACAGGTGACCGCTTAGGAACATTAAGAAAGGTAAGGATAAACCACTTCTGGAGCTTAAGGATCCTAGTTAAATTAAAAGTGTTAGTAGAACCCCAGAATATTACTCCAAAATAAAGAGAAGAAAGGATCCATGAATAATAAAGCAACAGTAAAATGTTGCATGGTAAAAAGTTTGGTATATGTTTACTTTAGTATACCAAAGCTCATACTAATTCAGGATTCGTTAAAACTTGCGGAAAATAAACATAAAACTTAACGAAATGTTCACGACACAGCAGCAGATACTTTCAATGTAATTTCTTATGCAAATTCCGAGTTATCCGTCGCTAAAAGTCTAGTTATCCTGACCGCCACATCGTAAACTGACATCTTAAGCCCAAGTAGAACTCACGCAAAAATCCGAGAGAGGGCGCTACTTTCACGGGAGCAGGAAAGAGCACACGATGACGCACGAAAACGAGGGTTGATTGGAAAACGAGAAACGAAATTTCAAGTTGGCAAAAAGGCAGCATTAAAAGAAAATGAACTCGAATTTTTTTTTTTAATTTCGACACCATTAATTTGTTGTTTTTTTTTT
>JAHWFO010117028.1:92251-130507 GCA_023313115.1 Rhysida immarginata
TTTTTTTTTTTAATTTCGACACCATTAATTTGTTGTTTTTTTTTTTGGTTTTGTTTCCATAATTATCATTAGCTATTATTAATTAATTTATTTTCGAGAAATGAAATTATTTTATTAATTATTATTATTATTATTATTATTATTATTATTATTATTATTATTATTATTATTTATTTATTTTTTTTTCTGTTGTTGTTTTGTAATTACTCCGTAATGTTAATTTTATTTATTTAATATTTCTTTTTATTTATTTTATTTTATCTTATTTTATTTTATTTTTTTTAAATCTTGTAATTCTAATTCTTTTTGCTCGATATTGTAGTTCCGTGTTGGCTTGATTTAGCTGTATGAACACAATAAATGAATTGAATTATTAATTTAAAATTTTTTTAAATTTTAAAATTAAATTTAATTATTTTTTATGCGTTTCAAATAAATATAATAAATTTATTATTAATAATTGGTGATTATTATGGAAACAAAAAAACCCAAATTAATGGTGTCGAAATTAAAAAAAAAAAAATTGGAGTTGTTCATTCTCTTTTAATGCTGCCTTTCTGCCAACTTGAAATTTCGTTTCTCGTTTTCAAAAGTGCGTGCGTCATCGTGTGCTCTTTTCTGCTCTCGTAAAAGTGGCGCTCTCTCTCGGATTTTTGCGTAAGCTTAAGATTTCAGCTTACAGTGTGGGCTTCTAAATTTTAGCGACGGATAACTCGGAATTTGCATAAGAAATTACATTGAAAGTATCTGCTGCTGTGTCGTGAACATTTCGTTAAGTTTTATGTTTATTTTCCGCAAGTTTTAACGAATCCTGAATTAGTATGAGCTTTGGTATACTAAAGTAAACATATACCAAAAGTTTAACCTGTAGCTCAGGCCTTGTTTCATGTTTAGCTTGAGCAGAAGAGAATTCAAATGAGAGTCCCAGACCCATCTTTGGGTCCTCACAAGATAAAGTAAGCCCCAAATATTTAATAGAAGTAGTACTCGTAACAAGAAGGCTACCATAATAAATTGGGAAAAAATTCGGTAAATTTAGCTTATTGCGCTGATGGAAAGGCATATCTTTTGACTTATCGATGTTTAATTCCAGAATATTGGCTACACTCCAATTCCTTAACTTATCTAGAGCATCATTCAAAGAAATAAACAATGCGTTAATGTCGTGGTTAGAGGATAATAAGGTAACGTCTTCAGCATATAAAATAATTTTAGTGGTAGTAAAGATTGAAGGAAAATCATTTATAAATAAATTAAATAGTTGAGGATTCCTGCCGAAGATGAAAGCAGTGCTTTCTAAATGCGCGTATCTAGGTTGTATTTTTCTGTAATTCGTTGTGGTTAAAGAGTTTTCTTTCATTTATTATAGTATTGCACAAGTAGTTCCATCTTCTGCATCTGCCTTAGCATAAGTCGCCATTTCAACTAAAGACAGGAAAGACCTTAAACCTTTAAAAATCTTTGTAAACAGAGTAAAGATAGAAACACGAGCAGATCGCATGTATGTTTTTCCAAAATTCATTCTGGTTTTATCCAAATTGTCACGGTATTTTTTCTGTTTGTTCGATTTTTATTAAACTCAATTTTCAGACTTTTTACATTTCAGAAGAATCAACGTCATCATCATGGTTAGACTGAGTAGTTTGATTACTGCAATTTTTAAACATCGGAAATCCATTTAATTCGGTTTTCTATTACTTTATACAGTGTGTTGCAAATGATAGCTTCCTTCAAATTTTTTCTAGTTTAAGACCTCTTTTTTTTGTCCAGTAAGCAGAGAGTATTTTTCCCCAACGTCGTTTTTGTATAAATTTTCGCCTCGAACTTCAATGATCCTATTTCTTGCCTTCGTTATGATGATTCGCTTCATGTTTAAGATACAGGTCAGTATTGCTGGGTAGCCTGTCCGCTCATACATTGTTACATCATCATATTTCGACCATTGTTAAGCATATTTCTACCAATAATAAGCCCGAAATTTGGTCGACTTATGATGTAACAACGTAGCCAACGATAAAGACAGGCCGGGGCACTAAAAAGTCACATGACCAAAGTAGATCTAGCAACAATCCAATCTTCATTGTTTCCATCTTGGATTTCAATAATCAGTCTTTTCGTTTGTTGGAAACAATGAAGATTGGATTGTTGCTAGATCTACTTTGGTCATGTGACTTTTTAGTGCCCCAACCTGTCTTTCTAGTTGGCTTTGTGTAACAATGTTTGACGTTTCAGTTGTTAGGTTTCTTTCTTGCAGTCGAGCGGCTAGTCATATAACAGCAGACGAAGTTGTGAAACAGAAGGCATCGCCATCTATCGACAGTAATATTAATTAATATAAATGTAAAAATATTAAGGTCGAAGGCGATAAAATAAAGCGCTTCGAAAATCTCAAATTCGTGAGGGCGTGCGCGGTGATAATGAGAAAAATACATAAGGATGAGGCAGGTCGGAAAAGTTAGAGAGAGGCCGCTGGAAGCTCGAGAAGGCTGATGATGGAGTGAGGACAGAGGCAGTAACATTGAGCTCCCACGATAGAACTGTCTGTGCTTTGGCCAGATATAGATGTGGCATCAGATAATTCAGCTGCATTAAGAGAACTCCCATCTCAACGCAATACCAATGGTGCGCCTTCCTCGGATTTAAGTAATTGCAGTGACATTAAAGTATTTTGAATTGTGCCACTATTAAGCCCTTCGTTTCAACGTAGTGAACTGAACAACGGCTGGGAATTTCAGATGGAGTGAACGAATATGTATCTTCATCCGCCCCCAGCCATTAGAGCACAGAAGTGTTGTCAACGTCTCTCGACGACGTCTTCGAGTCAGCCTGTGGGGAGTGCGGATACAGGAGAGTGGTTCAAGGGACAGCTTGGAGCTTCTCCTACGCCATAAAGAGGGTTACGAGCATTAGATGTGAAGCGGAGCGAGTAGCTTGATTACGTTTGGGAGAACCAAGCCTTTTCTGATAGAGAAGCAATTTCTGTCGGGCTTGTGTGGATGTTATGGGATGTTATCACGAAACGAATATGAGTATCAATTTCTGTCAGATGAGTATGCGATGTTAGCACGAAACGAAGATGTCCACAGCCTCAATTTCTCATCGAGACACAACACATTAATGCCCTGAGCTACAGGGGTATATCTGGCAGAGGGCTTAGGCTCCGTTTATAATAATTAAAGGTAGGCCACATTTTCTAATCTCTCTCTCTCTCTCTTTCTCTCTCTCTCTTACCTTCGCCTCCTTAAGCAAATTGCAAACGCAACTTAGTCACTCAGGTAACTCACTCTTTCCTCTTGCTTCCCTTTTTAAGCCAAACAAAACTGTGATCTTGGAATCCCGAGATCGTAGCCGCTTTCCGAAGAATGTTAAATTAGTTCGCTCGCCGGTGTATTAAAGAAAGACAATAAGAAATCTTTCTATGTTCATTCTTTCCAAGAACGTATTGCAATCTTAACAAGCCAAGTGGCTAATCCATTTTAAATATTTTTCTCGCCATAGTTGGCCATTATGAAATTATATTAATAATCTTTATTTTCTTTTGTGAATTACTTTTATTTTACTTATTGTTATCCAAGTGTTAGTGGATAAACTTTAAAATAAATATCTATAAAAGCTATTACGTTGACAAACAGTGTCTATTTTCGACTGCGCAAATCATTTTATACGTGACAAAATGATTTTATATATGACAAGGCTTTATTATAACATGACTTTACTTGGTACATATTTGACATCACTAGCTAGCAAACACTTATTTCATGAATTCCTATTTAATATTTAATATTAAAGGACGTCATTTTCTCTCTCTTATTAAATATGTATGTGCTCTTTGCGTATAAAGAAAAAGTAATAGATGGTTTAAAATAATGTCAAGATGTGAGAAAAAAAATTGAGATAGAAGAAAAGAAAGAAATAAATTATGCAAAAAGTGGGAACATCTTACCCAAAAAAGGGAAATTTCTCTTTTTTTCAGAAATTGTAAAAGAAACGTTATCTATGTAGAGAGTCAGTCGGAGAGAATTTTCAATGAAATTGGTTTCAAGATGAAATGAAATTTTTATTTTCTCTAGCTGTAACTGATTGTACACCTTCTGGAACAGTTTAATGTGTGATTTATGGACCATTATTTTCTTGATTCGTTCCAGATGTTGAAACAGGATGAAGAAAGAGGAGGGGTGGGAAGAGGAAGAAAATCGATCAATGGAAAAATGAGGGGAAAAAATCTGGATAGAAGATGTTTGAAAGTGGAAAATTGAAATGAAGTAGACAGGAATACGACCCCAAAAATGGAAGAAAATCGAAGATTTCGAAGAATTTAAAGCTATTTGAATATCATAAAAAAGACCTAAAATAGTTTCATAAATTTCGAATTGACTCTTTCGAATGACGTTTTGCTGCTGCAGGAAGAAAATATATCGAGACCCACTTTGTACTTTGGATGTCATTTAAAAAGAAAAGAGAAAATGATATGCTTTGAAGTAAGAGAAGATTGGGACCAAAACTGACCTTATTATAATGCACAGCAAACCAATAAAGCATGATGGAATAAATCTTGTTCTCCTTAAGCTTCGGATCCTTTACAGTAAGATCTCTTCATAACAAGGGAAAGAAATATTCAACCGAAGCGGTTTCAAATACAGTACGATAATACCATTGCTGATCACGTAGTATTTTAGCAATAACCCCCTTCCCTGTCTCCTCTAATGAGATGTTCTTATTAATCGTGGATGTGAATTTGAAAAGGACCCACGACATAAAGAAATTCAGTCCGATCAGTTCAGAATTAAATCGGTTCGCTGGAAAGATTTTTTGAAATAGTTTGAGATAAATTAAGATGAAAAAAGCACGAAAAAAATAAAGCGAAAAAACATTTCCACAAAAATATTTATTTTAGTCACCTCCGGTTTTCTAATAAATTAAGACATTTTAGTCTCCTTCAAGTTCAACTTCTTAATCAAACGAGTCTTTCATTATCAGAAAACGGGGTTGAAAACAAAGAGATCTCTTTTGTAATTTTTGGACAAAGTCTCTGAAACGTTTTCGAATTTGAGAAAGATTTCCTTTCATGAAACTTTTCAACTTTAGATGAACTAGAATCCGAATACGATATTCCATAATTTTCCGTTTGCTATTATTTGAGTAAGTAGAAAAGAAAGAAATCCAAGATGATGCTATTATTGCCCACTCAAAAAAGTAAACCAAGTTGCTGAAAAATTGTACGTTTCTACCGTTGAAATTGACATCCAATAAAATCTTAATTAATGTTAAAACTCACAGGCTTAAAGAAATTCGTTTAAGTTTCAAAAGCTATTTCTTGCCAGGACATTAACTATTCGATTATTTTAACTAACAGATGACGGGAGCAAAAGAAAAGAGTTTGTAGTGCATTTTAACGTTAATAATTCACAAATGATTAATAAATTTTGAATTCTACGTTTACTTTTTAATAAATTTTTGTCACAGACTTCCGGTGGTGATTCCCCACAGCGACATGAAAACAATAGTTCATATAAACATGATTCGGATAACGAACCGTTCATGAGATCTCCGCAGTTAAAATTGAAGTTTTAGCAGCTGGTTTTTTAAATCTGTGGATGGCAGATGACATGCGGAGAAGCTACACAGATTTTTGAAATAACGTCTGTCACGTGTCAATGTGATCGAGAAAGGATCGGTAGGCATGGGTAGGTAATAAATAAACAAATTTATTCAAAGTGAAAAATACAGTTGACGCAGTGGAAAAATGCTTCTTAAATAAACAAAGCTGAAGCGAACTGAAAAATAATAATTCAAGCAAAGTCAAAGTTTGTTTGCACGTCTCACAACTTCTTGGTGGACGTGATAATCACCGCTGACGTCGTCGATGTAAAGTTGGATAACGGAGAGGGCGAGGCTTCAATTCGCAAACGTCGCTCGAACTCTCCGAATGTGGCGTTTTTCGATGAACGCCCACAAGGTCGCATGGCCGGTGAAGTTCCACAGAATAAATAAAAGATCGGTCAATCTCTTGAAAAACACTTCACTGGATTAATGCATATACACAAATAGTCACGCTATATTCACGACGACGACCCTTCTTTGAGCCGGTCGCAGAAGCAATAGCACATAGAATTCTAGGAAACTCGTAGAATATACTGCCAATATATAAAGTCCACAGTCCCGAAGTGCAGCGAAGAAAACTCTCCTTGAGCCAATAAATAATCGCTACGAGGCACTACTCTTTCGTAGTCACAAAGTTCGTTGGCAGCGAGTTTATCGGTGAGAAATATTACACACAGGGATGTGGCCACTCTTGAGCTAAGGGTGGATAAGTACAGTCAAAAATGAGCGACGACAAAAAGAAAGGCACGGTTCGAGAATTTAAAAGGAAAAGTTCGCGAATTCACGGACGGCGTGGCGGACGCAGAGAGTCGTCTCGTCTAAGCAAACGGCTTACGGAGAAGCCAGCGAAAAGGCGGAGTATACCCCCTGTGCCTTGTTCGTGGTACAGGGCGAATGAGAACGGAAAAACTCCAACCCAGACGCTGTCAACTCGATCAGCTCCAACCGTCTCGGGAAACGCCGTCTCAAAGTATGAGAGGATTTCAGCACGTACGTTGCAGTGGAAAAGAGTCAAATGGTTTAGCACTATCGCACGTATCTGACGATGGAATTGACTCGTCGACTCGCCGGTGTCGTTTCTTTCGTCCTGGCGTTCTCGGGCGTCGTCAGCACACGGTAACGATAGGCGCTCGGATACTGTAGTAAACGGTTCACCAGTAATTGACGGTTCATGTATCACAAGTACTACTTCTAGACAAGCAGTTTCACCAGTAATTGACAGCATTTAAATTACACATTGTTATTACACTTATTTACAAAAAAACTTGAACATTTTAAAAACAGCTTTTAATGTCGTGATAAAATCAAACATTTTTAAACAAAATTTTAATGTACTTATGTACTTTATAAGTTGTTCAATTAGACCATTATCTTTTTTGTTGGAATTTGACTCGCTAGTTCGTTGCACCAAAGCTGTCAATCGCTCTAAACGGCCGGCTTTGAATGCACTCACAAGGGAATCCCTCGAACATGTATGTCACAGATTTCCACCAAATTGAAATATGTTACTCATCTGAAGCTATTATAGATGCTTGCAAAATAAGAGAGGGCGAAATTGTGTTTCTTTCAAAATAAACCGCGAAAACGAAGAAATTTCAGCATACATAGCCATACAAAGACTCCATTGTTAAAGCGGTTAGGCTATGTGGGGTTCCCTTGTCAGTACACGTTCATTCTTATCAATTATCATATCGAAATTTTGTATTCAAGTCTTGTTTATTCAGTATAGTTTTATTATTTCAATTGTATTAATACATATACAGGATGAGGCAAAAGTCTGGCAATAGATCGTACAACTCTAAAATTATTTGGTATAGAGGATTAAAAACTGAAAACACTAATCCAGAAAAACAATAATGTTGTTGCATGTTACTGTCGCAGCAATCTGTTGCAATATTTATTTCAAATTGATCAAATCATCAAATGGTACAGAGTTTAGAATAAGCAACTTTTCTAAATTTTTGGGGTCTAAACATGATCTGCGTTTGTTTAGCACAAATCCAGCTTTAGAAAATAACCGTTCAGCTGGCACTGAAGTTGCTGGAGAAGTCAGATACCAACTGAACATACCAACTGAACGGGTAATGGACTAAACTCGTGCATGCCTTTCCAATACATTGGATTGACATCCATTGTCAAAACAGATGATTTCATATAGAGTTGGAAATCTATAAACCTAAGCTGGTACTCATGCAACCATTATTTGCATTTTTAGATTAGGTAACGTAAGTCAAGCACGTACAACTAACTTGTATAGGTCTAAACATTGTTCTAATTAACATAATGACCAAGAACTGAAAAGCAATTTACCTTTAGGATTGGAGCAAGATGCTTGCACGATGCTAAACGGTCCATAAGTTGAAGCGTGACTTCAGTTTTCCTCCTCTACTTCGGAAATCTTCCTTTTCCTCTTCGAATTTACTTCGATTCCGTGCACATCACTTAGATGTTTGGCGTAGTTTGCGATGTTTCCTCGTCTTTTTTTGAGAATCGATCCTCTAACAATGTATCGATGCCACACACGAATCGAAAAATCGATTCTCGATTCTTTTTCGATGTATCGCAGGGAACTACTCTCAATTGACTTTGTTTTTCATTTCGATAGCTTAAAATCTTGCCATTACGTAATTATTTTTTATTTTATTGAAATCAGACTAGTGTAGACTATAAACATGGGGAAATGATACAATTTACTGCCATATATTTATATAATTTGTAAAGAATTTTTTTGGCGGCTTTTGGGCTGCTTTGTGCACGAGTTTTGGGATTTTCGAGATAGAAATATCTGGCAACACTGCTACGCATGGGTCCATCATCACTTATACAACAGTTGACTGCATTGAATCTATAACACAAAAAATATCATCATCAAAGAGGTTTTAGCTTGATTCAATAAACTTTGCCCTCACTTTAAATTTACCATAAACACGGAAGTTGACCATTAGTTGGCGTTACTGGATTTACCCGTCATACGGGATAATAGTACTTTGAAGTTTGATTTACACAAAAATAACAACTTTACCCCCTGTTGAGAAACTGGAAAGGACTGTGGATAACGACATGACCAACTGACAACAACCTCTTGTCCACAAAAGAATTTTATTAAGCATATACGTATTTCGAACTCATTGAGTTCATTATTCAATGCCGATACAGAGTTTGGTTGAATTACAGAGAATATATATAAGGGCCGGAGTGGCCATTATCCAATAAAAAGGTACAAATGTAAATCTATCTATATATATAAAGAAGGATGTTTGTGAGTCTGTCTGTGGGTGGGTCTGTACGTTTTTTATACAAATCTACAGTTTTATTCCGATCTTGATGAAATTTCGCATACATGACCTTCAAAGCATGAGGAAGGTCACTGTCTACATCAGATTTCGAAAAAATAATAATTATTGATAAAAAATCGATATTCATGGTTATAGCAGGGCATATTAATGAGAAATATCGCATGACCAACAATGCAAGACAAAGTTTTTGCAACAATGGTATCAACACGCAATTCACAAACACTCTGCACGGACCAACAATATATATCTCATGACCAACAATGCAAATAAAAGTTTGTTCAACAATGGGTATCAACAATGGTTTCAACACGCAATTCACCAATAACAATGAGCTCAAAATGATGATGCAATGATAAAGCAATCCTTTCCAAGAATTATAACAATGAACATAAAATTTTGATGCAATATGGATAAGTTTCAATTTGTAACAATGCATAGAATTCCTGTTATTCAAGTTTTTCTTAGAAAAGAGAGTTCTTAGTACTTAACAATTTCTTGAAAATCTTTAAAAATGATCAGTAAATGGAGATAATGGAGAGTTAGCAGACTATTGAGAAAGAGTGGAAAGACGACAGAGGAAGCATCCGTTTAGCTCCGTGATGTATTGAGCAAATGGGAAGCAAGTAAATAGAAGAATCCGCGACCGCTAGACTGCACAAAGTGATGAATGGCCAAATTTTGCTTCAACACATAGAGAGAAGAGTGGAAATTGCAACAACACTAAGTATACATCTAAGGTAAGACTACGTGAGTAAGAAATTATTTAAAATAGCAGTGGCATCCTTGGAGAGGTCCAGCCATTGTGAGCCTTTAAAAAGGTTTTTTTTAGGATTTTCATTAGGAATTTTTACTGTATTAATTCTAAGCATTTTCATGTGTTTATTTTTAAAATATTGCAAAGTTTAATTTAATTTTTAGAGATTGTTCTGTTTACATACAAGTGTAATTATCCCGGGCAACGCCGGGTACCTTTGCTAGTTACAAAATAAAAAAGACCAATGGGGGAAAAAATCCGGCCCTTATATATATTATCTGTTATTCAACCAAACTGTGTATCGGCAGTGAATAATGAACTCAATTTACCCCCCCCCCCTGTGTATATTAATAACTACAGTAAAAGAGGCACCTGGCGTGGTCGGGATAATTACAGTTTTAGGTAAGCAGAACAACCTCAAAACATTAAATAATAACGCAAAATGGTTTTCAGTAATTCTACAATTTCCTGCTGTAGACAAAGCTCCCGTTGTTCGAGTGTTTCCGACGCCCGGTTAACTTTTTGTCTTCTCTGACCAATGTTCATTCATTTCTTCGGTGGCATTTCGATAGATATAAATTAACCTGTAACTTTCGAACGATTATTATAGAGCATAATACAGTATGCTTGTTCATTTGAATGATCTGTTAAGATTGGATTTAACTGAAATTTAAATATGTTGTTACGCACCCCTCCTACTATTATATGGCTTACCAACTTAAGCTAATGGGTATTAGTTTACGAGATATAATCATTTAAAGGTAGTTATGTAGGATATTGATGTATATTTACAAATTCAGAGAGCGATATTCAAGTAGTCAACGTGGTCATGTGGGTAAGTCGATAGATTCCAATGTTAAAAGGCTTGGGTTCATATCCGTTCTTTTCCCACCTTCATTTAATTTAATTTTTTGAACATGTTTTTGAACAAATTGTATATGAAACTAACTTTAATTATTAAAAACATTTTATTATAATTTTTTGCATATTATATTTCATTTGAGGAAGGTAACAAATTATTTATTTTTAAAAAGTTATTATTATTATATTATTATGCAGGGTGGATAAAAAAAATTGAGCCTCCCCCCTTTTTATTTTCGTAACCAAAACAGATATGTCAATTTTGAAGAACCCAATGGACAGGAAGTTGTGGGTGTCTATCCGATGGTGCACTTTTCTTCATCCCTAATAGGCAAATTAGGATATACAAATCCTATCTTAAAAACCGTAACAGATACACGAACAATTCCAATTGAAGACTTGTTCAGCATGGAATTCCGAACAAAACAAAACAAAATCCGATTGAATGGATCACCGACAACCACATGTTGAATTTATTAGTTACCTCCCTATGCACTTCACAAAGGCATTTGAATGTTCAACATGGAAATCAAGAAATTACCAAAAATTACAATAATAACACTCACTTTCATGTGGAAAAGCAAATAAAAAACATGTGTCAGCATACACAAGGCAGAACAATTCCAGGATGGCAAGCTACACTGTTTCTGAAATTGTGATTGTTGGTGATCCGCTAATCGAATTTTGGAGATTGTTTATGTTTTGTTCGGAATTCCATGCTGAACAAATCTTCAATTGGAATTTTTCGTATATGTGTTATGGTTTTTAAGATAGGATTTGAATGTATCCTAATTTCATATTTGGGATGATGAAAAGTGGAAAATGGGATAGGTCATCCACAACTTCCTATACATTGGATTCATCAAAATTGACAAATCTGCTTCGGTTACGAAAATAAAAGGGGGAGGGGGATCATTTTTTGTATCCATCCTGTTTAATAAGATCATAATAACTTAATAAAAATAAATATTTTGTAACCTTCCTCAAATGAAATATAATATGCAAAAAATTATAAAAATATATTTTTAATAATTAAATATAGTTTCATATAAATTTGTTCAAAAACATGTTTAAAAAAATAAAATAAAATTTAGTTGGGACAGGAGCAGTATTTGAAACCAGGATTTCTAGCATCGGAATCTATCGACTTACCCACATGACCACCTTGACCATTCTAATGTCATATTCTCTGAATTTGTAAATATACATCAATAACCTATATAACTAACTTTAAATGATTATATCTCGTTAACTAACCCTATAATAGTGGGAGGGTGCATAACAACATACTTAAATTTCAGTTAAATCCAAGCTTAACAGACCTGGTCCTCCCCTTGTTAGAGTTAGTCCGCCACTAGGGAATTTAGACAACATTTGATAACGAGAGTGGACAGACTTCTCATTATTAGGCTATGGTTATTCATTACTAGCTGTGCCCGCAACTTCGTACGCGTAGATCACTGAAACACAAACCGATGCTGTTTTTTTTTATGAATATCCTTCCTGCTTTGGACCATGATCAAAACAAAGCTTCTCTGTAAACAAAGTTAATTAACACTAGAATTACCGGGAATATATGCATGAAGATTGCTGGAGTCGCTGACACATGAAAGAACCACATATAGTTGTCGTGCGAAAACAACTGACACTGAGATCCATGCCCGCAACGTGCAGAGTCTGGCTCTGCGCTTTGTAGATGATCGTCGCGTAACATAAGCTGACTGGGAACTATGAATATTTAAAACTGAAGGGAAATTTATTTGTAATGAGGGGGATTCAGGCTATAAAAATTCTATAATCTGCACCACACCCTGTTAAAATCTCACCTTCTATCAGGCTTTCCTGCAGATTTGTAATTTTCAGTCGGTGCCGTTACACAATTTTGGTGGCTTAAATTTCTAAAGAGAATAATGGGGACTTTTAAACTAATTTTGTGCCACGGAAGGTCGACACTCAGGAAATTCAAAAATTCAACTGGCTAGTTCGTATCGTCTTCTTGTTGAATTACTCTGTTGAAAGAGATATATTCTACACTTCCCCATAAATACATGTTAATATTTTAGCGTTTATTGCTGCGGTCTGGTTAGCGAGGGGCCACAATTGCTATTTTGCATACCCAAGAATTTTCCTGGTTTGTTATTTGCTTTGGGTCCCTACACACAGAAGAAATGAGGCACTGATGGCTCTGTACAACATGAATCAGGCAATGACCTTCCCTTGTTTTGTGGATAGTTGGCGTTAGTAATAAATCTGCAAACTCCTGTGCATTTGATTACCTCCTGTTAGCGCTAACGTATTTATTGTTAAATGAATCGGTATAACAAAAACACGGATTTGAGCTCTTTAGGCAGGAAGTAATTTCGTTAGCCCTGGTTTCTCGTGGTATTACTTGCAAAATCTGCTTAGAATCTTCGTATCCTTTGTAGAACCTGTCACAAAAAAGCACTATAATACCGGGGTATTTTGTCTGATTCCACGCAAAATTCTATCACCACGTCTACCAATTTACGGTTTGCCATAGAGCACTCTTCCCATATTAAAGTTCCGCGTTTGTGTGGTCATACCGTACTGACAAGGAGAGGGCCCCAACGAACAATCGAGTTTTTTGATGCCCTTTGGTAGGATGGTAGTCTGATATGTCCTTTTCGTAAAGCCAAGTCCGCAGCCTCCAACTTGGCCTTATTTTCGAGAAAATCCCTTTTAAAGTGCGTGTTATATAATTAGTGTAAACTTGAGTAGCTTGGCAACCATCACAACAGCGGCAGCCAAACAGGTAACGTCGTGGCGTGCGAACCGTATGATCTTGAGTTCGAATCCGCCCGTGTTAGGCTTTGTTTTTTTTTCTTTTAATGTTTTGTAACTGTGCTATCGTCCACTTTTTAATATATTTTTCTGTTTTAATATGCTGTTATATTAAAAAAATATTTTTAACAAGTAAGAATAACAAGGAACACATTTTCAGCTAATTATGATAATAATATCTTATAAAAGTGTAAATAATTCATAAACTTATATCGATTTTAAAGAAAAAACAAATTTTTTAATGTTTAACTTTTCATTTCTTCTTCTGTTCAGGTTTTGATGTCTTTAAAAGCAGCGTTATAAAAATTAAAACGAAAAAAAAATTCAACGCGTGGACTTGAACCCACGATCTCGTGATTCGTACGTTAACTACTTGGCTGCTCGCCGTTATGATAATACATCTACAGTTGTCACGATGTAGTTTACACTAGTACTATAAGACAGACTTTAAAAGGGATTTTCTCGAAAATAGGTAAAAGTTGGAGGCTGCGTACTTGGTTTTACGAAAATGGCATATCAGACTACCATCCTACCAAAGGGCATCAGAAAACTCGATTGTTCGTTGGGGCCCTCTCCTTGTGAGATAGAGACTGATACTATGTCTTGGGTAACCAGCCATCGATTCAAATTATTTTCAGGTAACTTGTCATTCAGTTCGCCGCTATCGTTCAGTTTAAAGTTCCTAATAGTCTTCAACTAATTTTTCCTGATATTTTTGCCACAACTCTGCGGCATCTGACAGGCCAAATAATACCTGCAAGATAAAAAACAAATGACGCAAGCAATGGGGACTATCGCTAGCGCATGCTACGGACAAACAGTCATCCCAGTGTTTATTACCATCTGGGATATGACGTCCTCGGCAAACAGGCTGGAAAGTGGGATATTCAAGATCGTCAACTTTTCGCAGTTCGGTAAAATAAATAGATCCTTGTAATGTCTGTATACGGAAGCGTAAGTAATAGCATCTGGAGTTGTTTAGATGCACCGCCTAGACTCTACCAATGACGTGATTTTTGAATATGCCAGGCAGGCCATCCACAACTGTTCCATGTCTTCTACGATTGAAAACACCTCGCTGCTTGATATATGTATACTAAAACGGAATTTCGGATCACTGCTCATTGTTCCTTCTTGGTTCCAACTTCTAGCGGAACAGACATGTTTATACAGTAATACCCAAAAGGCAAATGTGGCATTCGGGATCAAATTTCGAACACGTGATCGCAGTGCAAGCACGCATGTACAGAAGACGACATAAAAAAACGAAACAGACTTTGTTTGGACTTCTCACTTCTCATGAATAAGAATAGTCTAACGCGGAAGCGTGATAGAAAATTAAAAATACAGATCAGGTGTGTTTTGAATTAACTTGCAAATAAAGTTTATTGATTAATTGCACAATACAGTCTAAATAAATAATTTCCTCCGGAAAATCAATTAGCTTAGATGATTATTGGTATCAGCATTAAAGAAAAGGAATTAAATTACATTCTGATAAGTAAATATATTCATAATTGTATTTTAGCACTTGAAACAATGTTTGTTTATAGTCGCCGCTAACGCCGCCAAGCACTTTATGAATTACATAGGTTTCTTGCTGTAAATGACGCTGATTCTGTTGATTGCAGGTGTGGACTTCGCTTGCTGCAGAAATCAATATCGAGAACAGCTAGAGTTGGTGCACCTTGAAGTTCGGCTCGAACCTGAATCGTGTGATGCGGTCCACCCAGGAGCAGCACTCCGCCTGGATATTCTGAAGCTCCAGATAGGAAAAACGTAAAAATAACCAATATTAGAACTTGTAACTATCTCAGTGAACGTAGGCGGCCTATAAATAAAACTTAAGCAATAAACGGTAAATGTTCAGGTCAACTGCTTTTAATCATTTATGGTAACATCAGATATAACTCGTATTGCCCTACAATACGCAATACAGGCATAAAACGTTCAGACATCCCAAACGGAAAAATAGGAAAACCATCCATTAATAAACTTTTAAGGCCCCTGCGTGTAACAACAAATTCTGCTTAAACAATTGCCCCTCAATTAGCAATTCGGGCTCCTTTAGTCGCTTAATACTACTTCTGAAAATTTTCTCCTTTATCCATATGAAAATCTTCTAAAATTTTCTATGACACTTGTAGCCATCCATTCATCTTATAGCAAACGCCAAAATGCTCCGTTAAAAGATTGCATCCAAAGACATCTTGATCGCTTGAATAAAATTAGCACTGCAAGCAATCTTGCACTCCCTTAAATTCAGCACAATAGCTGACCATTAGTTCCCACAGGAAAAATCTTAAAGTTGGAAGCACAGCACAAATACACTACACACACTCAAAGATAAATTTTAGTTTATGCATTCAAGCAGTAAAATTAATTTTCCATTTTGACTCCGGCCGCGGGCACAACGGCCAACACCTGTATCGAAATAAGCACTTAAGCTGTAAGGAAACACTCCATACACTAAGCCTCTCAGGGACGAAAGTTTCAGCTCCCTAAATGCCCCTTGGCTATCCCGTGTTATCATTATATGGCAGCACGCCAAACAATAAAAGCTTAGACTAATTGGTGATAGACGAGCATGTATACTTGCATAACGAAACGAAAAGTTGTTACCTTAAGTATTGGGTCCGTCGAGTTCTGGTCGCTCTATTGCGACGTGGCGAGGCTGGGACAAATATCCATTCGGACCCCGTCCTTCACGTCTCCTTCCCGGCCGCTCGGCTTTTCTACGTTGTCGGCTTAATTTAAGAAAACAAAGGTCATTAAGTTTGCTTTTCGTTCTGCTGTGCTTTTCCAGCCCGCTAATTTTAAGACCCGCCTGAGAACCATGCCAGAAGAAAAATATAATAAGTCTGTTGTCTGTCTGTTTGTTTGTATGCGCATCACACAAAAACTACTGGATGAATTTTAATGAAACTTAACAAGATTATATCTTATAGTCTGGATCAACATTTAGGCTTCTTTTGATTCGGATCAATCACGAAGTTCCCGAGAAATTATATTTTTCTTCTAGCATGATCGTTTTGGTGTTGCATTACCCCAGGCGAACTCCGAACAATGGGATATAAAACGATGAGAATGCGTGCTAGTGTTGTTGTCGCAGCAATATAATGACCTCTGATTTTCTTAAGCTCTTGTTTACTTTATTATTATGGTTTTAGCATTTATTCCATAACTAAAAAAATTATAGGATTAAATTTTTTATGTATTTTTACAGGTTATTTACATACAGGGTTATTATAATTAAAGTTCCCCATTTCTGCGCGGGCTGCAGACCGCGTTAATTTACGAATTTTTCTTTCATTTTCTTTCTTTCTTTCTTTCTTCTTTTGAGTTGTTTTCTTATTTTTAAAATTATAGTCCAAGGCTTGGAGGATTTTTATAAATTATATAAAACGGCATCAGTATGTGTTTCAGTGATATTCGTTAAAATCAGATAAAAAGATCTCTAATTTCAAAATATTAACGAATATATGGTTGAGAATAACTTTATAAAATGAAATAAAGATCCAACTCTTACATTTCAAAATGAAACCAAAAAACCTCTATACTCTGTCCGACAAAATTTGACAGGGCGTGTCAAGTTAAATTTCAGCTTTCAGTTGTTTAGGCAATGTTGCAAAATAAAATTAACAACATCTAACAATTTAAATGCGAAATTTAATTGGACACGCTCATTCAAACTTTCGTTGGATAGTATCACGGCCTCCTAGATACTACCAGGCCTGAACATGACTCAATAATGTATTGTTGAAGCACTAAGATTGTGACGTCGAACTAATTTCTGTATTCGCACCACCAGTTCGACGTAACAATGCTTTATCTTTTCCATGTTCAGGCCTGGTGGTATCTAGAAGGCCGTGATAGTATACGTATAACAATCTGCAAATCAAACATAATTAAAAACACTAATGTGAGTGTATTATTGTTGATTGTTGTTGTTGGTTTTTATATGGTTGTAGATGGTCTTATTGTTGCCAGATTGAATTTAGAAATTTAAGTGTGCTGTGATGTTCTTATTGGATTTGGTTATTTAATAAATGGGTTTTATCTGTAAGTGTTACTTTGTGTATCACAGATTTTTAGTTTGTTCAGATTGTTTAGGATGTTTTTAGAAGACAGTGTATCTTCTAATGTAGGTGTGTGTATGCATATTCATGTTGCATAAAAATATATATGCTGAAAGATGACTACTTTTAAACAAATTTGGGGGATGACTGATAAGTGATAGAACGCATAAAGATCATTTTTGGAATTTTGGTCTGTTTGTCTGCCTGTTTGTTTGTTTGAACGCTCTCAAACAAAAACCACTGAACGGAGTTTGATGAAACCTAGAATGGTTTTAGCTTATATCTGGGTCAACATTTAGGGTACTTTTGATCGCGATCAATCATTTTTGCCTTCTATCTTCTTTCTTTCTATCTATAGTTCCACTTAATCTTCATAAAGCAACTATTCTTATTCATGAGAAGTGAAAAGTCCAAACAAAGTCTGTTTTTTTTTTGTCGTCTTCTGTAAATGCGTGCTTAGACTGCGATCACGTGTTCGAAATTTGATCCCGAATGCCACATTTGCCTTCTGGATATTACTGTATAAACATGTCTGTTCTGCTAGAAGTTGGAACCAACAAGGAACAATGAGCAGTGATCCGAAATTCCGTTTTAGTATACATATATCAAGCAGCGAGGTGTTTTCAATCGTAGAAAACATGGAGCAGCTGTGGATGGGCAGCCTGGCATATTCAAAAAGCACGTCATCGGTAGAGTCCAGGCGGTGCATCCAAACAACTCCAGATGCTATTACTTACACTTCCGTGTACAGACATTACAAGGATCTATTTATTTTACCGAACTGCGAAAAGTTGACGATCTTGAATATCCCACTTTCCAGCCTGCTTGCCGAGCACGTCACATCCCAGATGGTGATAAACACTGGGATGACTGTTAGTCCGTAGCATGCGCTAGCGATAGTCCCCATCGCATGCGTCATTTGTTTTTTATCTTGCAGGTATTTTTTTCGCCTTTCAGATGCCGCAGAGTTGTGGCAAAAATATCAGGAAAAATTAGTTGAAGACTGTCAGGAACTTTAAACTGAACGATAGCGGCGAACTGAATGACAAGTTACGTGAAAATAATTTGAATCGATGGCTGCTTACCCAAGACATAGTATCAGTCTCTATCTCACAAGGAGAGGGCCCCAACGAACAATCGAGTTTTCTGATGCCCTTTGGTAGGATGGTAGTCTGATATGCCATTTTCGTAAAACCAAGTGCGCAGCCAGGGCTGCTAAAATTTCTTCCTGCAAGAAACCAGGAATAATGAAATTACTTCCTGCCTAAAGAGCTCAAATCCGTGTTTTTGTTATACCGATTCATTTAACAATAAATATGTTAGCGCTAACAGGAGGTAATCAAATGCACAGGAGTTTGCAGATTTATTACTAACGCCAACTATCCACAAAACAAGGGCAGGTTACTGCCTGATTCATGTTGTACAGTGCCATCAGTGCCTCATTTCTTCTGTGTGTAGGGACCCAAAGCAAATAACAAACCAGGAAAATTCTTGGGTATGCAAAATAGCAATTGTGGCCTCTCGCTAACCAGACCGCAGCAATAAACGCTAAAATATTAACATGTATTCATTGGGAGGTGTAGAATATATCTCTTTCAATAGAGTAATTCAACAAGAAGACGATACGAACTAGCCGGTTGAATTTTTGGATTTCCTAAGTGCACCCGTGGCTCAAAATTAATTTAAAAGTCCCCATAATTCTCCTTAGAAATTTAAGCCACCAAAATTGTGTAACGGCACCGATTGAACGTTACAAATCTACAGGAAAGCCTGATAGAAGTTGATATTTTAACAGGATGTGGTGCAGATTATAGCATTTTTATAGTTAAGCTAAAGAATAAATTAAAAACTGACCTTACGAATCTGTGTATGCTAGAACACATGAGAGAGAGAAAGGAGACTCCACTTGTCCTTGTGGACAAGTGGAGTCTCCTTTCTCTCTCTCATATATTTTTATAGTTATTTTCGCACGACAACTATATGTGGCTCTTTCCTGTGTCAGCGACTCCAGCAATCTTCATGCATATATGCCTGGTGGTTCTACTGTTAATTAACTTTGTTTACAGAGAAGCTTTGTTGTCGTAAATGAAAACTTCTTTAATGAAAACATTAAAAAATTGCTTTTTTAATGTCTTTTTTTATCATGGTCCAAAGCAGGAAGGATATTCATAAAAACAAACAGCATCGGTTTGTGTTTCAGTGATCTACGCGTACGAAGTTGTGGGCACAGCTAGTTATATGTATAGATATCCATGTTTTTAATAAAATAAAGATTATTATTATTATATAATTTTTGTAATTTATATTACAGCAGTACAATAAAGGAGTCTTTAGTTGTTGAGCCGCTGCTTCTCCGCATTGAGTGATCTCAGTTGTGCTGGTATAGTCACGTGATACGGATGCCGCAAACTGGTCTTCCTAGGCAGTTGTTAAGAGACCAAGGGGTCGGCCTAGAACCAGGTGGCTAGACTACATGGAGAATCTGGGTTCGAGTCGCTTGGGTATTACCAGGGAGGGCATGCGCCTGATGGCGGAAGTTCGCGATTGCTGGAGATCCTCCATAGGGCTGCTGCCCCCGCTACCCTAACAGATAAGCCGGTGTAACGTGGGAGCGTGAATATAGATTAAACAGAGCAGATGTAAACAGTAAAACACAGTTTATTAACAAATTTCAATAAAATATTCAGAGTAATGATCCTTCGTGCTGAGAAGAATCGACTTTACACCGCTGATCACCCCGTCAGCGTAATTATTTAAACTGTCACAAGGTAAGTTAAACAATCTTCTTCTTTCCTTTACTTTAATTGTACATAAGTTCCGTTATCGATTGTAACTAATTTCAATTAGGATAACAGCAGCAAATTGTGAAATACTGTACAATAACGTTTGCATTGTAAACTTCTTCCTTAGGTTCTGGCTCTTCTGGAATGGCACTGTACGAACTTCTCGTAAGGTAATCCTTCCTGCTGACTTCTGTCTCTGCTGCAAAATGACGAACGAAGCCTCCGCCGAGATCGTTCCCTTTATCCTGCTTCTGAAGCTCACCTAGAACACAATACGAAAAGCTAGAAAAATAGAAAGAATAAGATCCACATTAATACATGAAAGTTTATAAAAGTGATCTTAATGTAGAGCAATAAATCTTATAGTCAATTCTTCTTAAACCAATAAACAATTTTTAAGATAAACGATTCTTGGTAATTTAATTAAACTCTCAATACGCAATTCGAGTTTGTTTCCTTACATTTTCTTAGCAGTAATATAATGGCTTAATTTATTTATTTATTTATTTATTTATTTATTTATTTATTTGGGAAAAAGAATTACACAAATTACCTAGCCGGAGCCAGTATGGCCATAGGCCGACGAGTTAGGTCTCCGGAAGGTAAAGTACAAAAAACACGAAACATAAAATAAGTAAAAATTAGAAAACCAAAATAATGATAAATAACAAACAAGCCAAAAAAAAAATAATACAAAGCAAAAATCCATAAATAACCAAAAATCAAATTTAGGATTACAAAAAAAGTAAAATTAATATTATAATAATAATAATAATAATAATAATAATAATAATAATAATAATAAAAGAAAATTAACAGGGGTTAGTAGAAAAACAAGTATCAAACAGGAATGCTTTAACATTCCTTTTAAAAGAGGCGGGAGTCGGGGAAGCACGAAGAGCGGCAGGTACAAACGACCATCATCTGATGCCAGCATAAGAAATACAACGACGTTGAAAATTCCTACGGACCAATGGAAGGCGGATCGAGTTCACAGACCGAGTAGCATAGGAATGAAAATCCAAATGAAACCGGATCGAAAAAGGCGTCGAGAGCTTTAAGTGACCATTAATTACCTTATAAGTACACGTTACTACTTGTAAAATATAAATTTGATAAACGGTCAAGACCCCAAGAGAAGAAAAATAGTGCAAAACAGGCGTAGATTTACGAAGTTTTAATAAAACTCTAAGAAACCATTTTTGGATTCGGTAAAGCCAAGATAGATTGAAGTTAGAGGCTGAACCCCAAAATTGAATGCCATAACAAAGCATTGAATGAATTAGCGCATGATACAATAATAATAGAATCGTAGGAGGAAGGTAGTGAAGACGCGAGATTCAACCCAGTCTTCTAGAGAGTGACATAACTAGCTCATTAGTATGCGTATTCCAAGACAAGTCAGGGGATAAATGAATACGCAAGTACTTAAAGGAGCTAATAGGATAGAGAGGCTTCGAATTATAAAAAATAGGCAAGTCAACTGGAACATAACGTTGATGAAAGACCATGTACTTGGTTTTATTAAGATTTAACAACAAGTGATTAGCGGAATTCCATTTACTTAGAATAGAGAGAGAATGGTTAATAGTATTTTGCAAATTCAAGACAGAAACATCAGCAAAAGAGAGAGTAACATCATCAGCATAAAAGAAAGGGCATAAGATAGATCGTTAATAAAAAGATTGAAAAGAAGCGGAGATAAAACGGAACCCTGGGGGAACTCCACGATTACGTATAAGAGGCAAAGAAGATTTGTTAAATATAGATAAAGTATAAAGGCGATCGGATAGAAAATCAGTTAACCAATTTAACGAAGGATCACGAATGTTATAAAAATGAGAAAGCTTGTATAACAAAGGCCTTGGAGTAGTCAAGAAATAAAAAAACGACAAGATTGTTGTTAGACATGTTAGCCGAGACATATTCTATCAGTTCGTAACAAGCGGTGTCAATTCCACGATTTGGAAAGAAACAGTGTTGCATTGAGGAAATCAGATCGTTACTAAATACGTAGTGAGATAAACGCAGATAAAAAGCTTTTCAAAAATTCTAGACATTTTCTTCTTCAGGACTTAATTTATTATTCACGCTAATAAATTAATCATTTTCTTCTTAAGAATAAAATGTTCCTGAATCTAATGAAATAAGAATATAAGCGGCCGTCAACTATGCAATAGGCCCGCCTGATATCGTTTAAAACGTAATTACTAAATTTTTCCTGAAGCTGAGAACTGCGCCGAGATGGCAGCCAGGGAAGCTTATACAAAAACACTACCGAGAATAAGGCACGTCAATTACGCAATAGTGCCTTTCTTATCCAAACTAATTAATTCCGGTGTACGAAGCCTCCTATGCCTGACTGTAAATATCCGGCCAAGCTAAAAGGAAATATCCCTTCCGCACTTCTATTAAACATTAACAGCCCCAGCTCCGTGAACACATTAATTGAACTCACTACTATTAATTAATTGAACTCACGTAATGTTCAAATATGAAGAATTGCTTGCACTATCATGTAACTCTACTCTGATAAGCAAAGGTATTACCCTGAGTCGTCGCACTATTGAGGGTTTGTCGTTCTTGCTGAGTAAAACCGGGCTGTGTCTGGTCGTTTTCCGCTCGTCGGAATTCTCTTCCCAAAGCTCCTGGTTTTTCTTCGTTTTCGCCGTCACGTAAAGACCGAAAACAAATATCGTTAAATGCGTGGCTGTTAACGTTACCCCGCGGCTCGCCAATTTCGCTTGCTCCGCTAAATTCCCGTGTCTCGCTTGACAGTCCTTCGACGGTAAGCATTTCCTCCTCGTTTTCCTCGAGCTCCTCTTCCGACCCACCTTCTCGCTTCAAGAACCTCGTCCCTTCTCCCGTCTTCCGCGCTCCCCATTTCCTCTCGTGGCGCGGTCTCGTTTCTCTCGCGCTCCTCGCGACGATTCCATTTCTACCTTCCGGGTGACCTCTTTTCGTTTAGCCCAAATATTACTTTCGAATATTCCTGTCGCGGATTTCTTCTTAATTATATTTCTTCCTCCGAAATCCAGTGACAGCGAGTTTGAAAAGTAAGTAATTTAAATATCCTTTGTGATATGTTTTCATGAAATAAGTACTTATCTTCTAGCTTATTGTCACGTTTATCTATAATATGGTAGCGGAAACGTTAGAAGTAGGTAATTTAAAATTTTAATGACGTCTAAGAACTTGTTGATTATTATTATTAGAAAATTAAGCAAAAACTGTGGAAACCTCTAATTCACAAGACAATTGAAATACCTGATACGTATTTCGGGTATTAGGTACCCATCTTCAGCGGAGAAAGACATCATTTAAGTACTTAGGTCTAGTCTTAAATTATGACCACTCCTGGGACTTACACGTTCATAGCCTATTAATCAAATTAAACATGAAACAAGTGTTGATTTCTAGTCCTTTCCCACATAATAACTTAATGCTGCTTTATAATTCTTGTATACATTCCAGCTTACGTTTCGGTATTATTTTCTGGGGATCAATCACCACCTACAATTTATCTGGATTGCTTAAGTTGCCAAAAAGGTTTGTCTTGACTCTGCTGGACATCCATAAGCGATCTTCTGTTTCCCATAATTTTACGCCACTGGGAGTTTTAACAGTTCATCAGATCTACAAAATGCAGCCTATCGCATTTATATACACAGTCCAGTTACATTAATGTGACCACCTGTCAGTAGCCGGAATAACCACCTTTCGCGGCGCGCACAGCTGCGTGAAGGGAAGGAAGAGAATCAATAAGATTCTGGAAGGTTCTTTGACAGGGTTGTAAAGCCACGCTGACTCCAGTTCTGTGGCGAGCTGCCGTAGGTTGCGCCGTGGAGGATCCATGGCGCGAATAACCCGACCGAGGTGTTCCCACAGATGCTCTAGGGGGTTTAATCCGAGGGGTTTGGGGGCCAGGGGACTACCGAAAACGCATCCTCGTGCTCTTCAAACGACGCACGGACACAGTCCGCTGTATGTCACGTCGCATTTGCTGTTGGAAGATGCCATCGTGCTGAGGAAACACAATCTGCATGTAGGGATGGACATGGTACGAAAGGACAGATGCGTACTTCCATTGACCCATGGTACCGTCCACAATGATGAGTGCACCCAGGGAATGCCATGAAAACATTCCCCAGACCATAACGCTGCCTATTCTGGGCTAGACTCTTGAGGCACGTGTTGCAGGGTGTTTGTTTTCCGACGCTGAAAGCCATACACACCATCATCCATCTGTCCGATTGAGCATAAACCATAATTCATCAGAAAAAGCCTCCTTTCGCCACTCTGTTGCTGTCCAGTTGCGGTACTGGAGTGCAAATGCCAGTCTTTGTCGCCGGTGAACAGCCGTCAGCATTGGTGCACGAACCAGCCATATGCTGCGGAGCCCCATATGCAGCAAAATTTGCTGAACTGTCGTGAAGGATACACGTTTAGTAGCCCCCTTGTTAATCTGGGAGGTTAGTTGGTCCACACTTTCACGTCTGTTCGCTTGCACGCATCTCCGTAGCCGTCGTTCCTCTGTCATCCATGGCCTATGGTTCTCCACATTTGACACGTCGCTGATTTTTGGTATTTGGCCATGCACGGTACACTTTCAACAATACTACCGCCCTTGGCTCGGAAGCCGGTGATCATGCCCTTTTGGAGGTTGGATAAATCGCTACGTTTCGCCATGACTACAACAAATGGAATGTTTTCTGCTTCCGTCTGACACCCTTCCTATACCCTCCCACCTCTGATATTGATATGTACAGTCGGGAGCAAAAAGGTTTTTACCTGCTCCGTAGGGGCTGAGCTTACTGGATGTTGATGGGTTGCAAAATCAGGTACTTGTACTGAGATTCAAGGCAGATTAGAATGGACTTGTCCCTTCTGAATGAAAATAGAATGGCAGGTATACGCTTGGGATGTGCTCGCCGCGTGCTCCCTCTTGACAATAACAAGTCAGCAACCGAAATGCCCAGGACCGATAGGATTTTAAAGCATCCGGGAACGAATAGGAAAGCATTTGATTTGTAAAAAAGCCTTTCGTTGTTAAGATTTAGATGACGTTGCTAAGGAAGCCTCCGGTTGCTAAGCAAAGCATACTTCTAAGAGAAATATATACACTAGTTCAAACTGAATAAAACTACTTGAAAAGTTAAATGGAGAAAGTAGCAATTCTCCATAGATTAGAACATATACGAATCCTATAATTTTTAAGCATTCATATTTAATGAAATAAGCGTTAATTGTTAAAGCCTTCTATGTAAGGGTAAATTCTTTCTTCATAAACTATTACCAAAGCTTTTCTACTTAAGCAACTACCATTGAAGGAATGATTAGCTACTAGTTATTGTTAAAATTGGCCTAACGCAAACTAACTATTGATAATATAAGGTATAAGTAATTACATGCCATATCTTAGCATTGAAAGTTTCCAATGGTTTCATAATGGTATCATTAAAACATGAATCATGGAACCAAATTAGATTATCATTAATTTTACGATATATTGATTCATGACATATCATTTCAAGTCGTTTGGTATATTACATGTCATATTTTAGAATTGAAAGTTCCCAAGAACCATAATGGGTCCACTAAACCAGGTGCCTTTGCACCAATTTCGACTATCATTAATTTTACGTTATATTCATTCATGACACATTCCAATCGTTTGATATATTACATGCCATATTTCAGCATTGAAAGTTCCAATGAATTATAATGGGTCCACTAAAGCAGGTTGTCACATATGAAAATGCTGTGCGCAGTGGAAACAAAAATACAGCAAGACACAGTAGGTAGGAAGTAAAAGAAAATCGGTTTAATTCTCCTTATGGCAAAATACTAATAGATAGATCTTGCGAATAGCTGATCGCAAGGACAGCGTCCTCCACAACCACAGCCAGAGTAGTGGGGACGAATGCTGTACAAAACTAAACTTATACAAAATAAGGAAGAACCCGTTATTAATAGCCACTTAAGCTATACAATTTTCAAAGGGATGTTGTCTCTTGCGCCCATATACATATACGGGATGTTTGGCCTCCTTAGTATAAAGAGCCTGCCAAATTTATATATATATTCAATAAATGTACAATACCGCTGGATAAGGAACAATTGTGAAGCCTTGATTTCACCGCAGGGGTTCCAAACTCCCCTCTATCAGAAAGCGGCGATGCCTCGGCGTTTGATATAAAATATATGATTGGTAGGACCTAATGTAAGAAACAAAGATAAAATGATATTAATTATTTCATCAAAATGAAGAGTGAAAGGACACTCCCTAAATCCGGCATTATAAAGTGCGAAATTATTCTAAAAGCTCAATGGGATAGAATGATTTACCTGAACTACAGGCATAGGAGATCTTTAATAGTAGATTGTGCCCAAACCATCACTGCTATAGGCAGAGAGCCCCCAGGGCATAATGAGTAACTGCTCTGTTTCTGGGGATTGCGGTTTTATTGAACCTTCCTGAAGAATCACGAGCGCCAGCAACGAAATACGCGCTCTGACCATTACTAAATTACGCAGTGCTAACTCTAATGGGATTACAGGTTGCTGGACTATCGCTATGGCTCGAAGGAGCTTACTAGTACCGCGATAATGGCAGTATAACGAAAGAGAATACTTACAGAGAGTGAAGCTGCGCTCACTCTCACTCTCAAACTGGCAAAAAACCCGGTCCAATGGCTTAGCTGTAGACTGGACGTGTTTATTGTCCGTCTCGCTTGAATTAGCTGAGGACGAAGCGGTGAATGGAGCCGACAACGCTAAGACAGGTTTGGCCTCTTTTTGGCGACGCAATAACGACTCGCTGAGGCTCTGCAACGTGCTCGACGCAGGGGGTTTTTCCGGCGGCGTAGTATGCTGCTTGGCACGGATACCAGACGCTTTCGCTACGTTTCTCTTATCCCTACTCGCTCTAGAAATACGCTTCTTCGCCAACGACGTATTCCTAACATTCGAGCACTTTTTGGTCGCGGCGGATTGCTCGTCGTCGACCGTCTCGAACGCTGGCTTCTTCCTAACCAGGGGGGTGAAACTCATAGCTTTTTTTTGTCAAACTAAGATGGCGGCGCTATGAAGACTGCTTACTAATGTTTCTGCATTTTGTCGTTTTAATGACAAAGTTATAAATATAAATGAGTAAATAAAATAAAATATTTATGATGGAATTTGATGAAAATAAATTAAATAAATAAAAAATATCTTAATTAAATAAAAAATAAGAATAGATTAATTAAATAATAAACATATACAATAAATAAAACAAAATAAAATAAAGTTAATAATTAATTAATTAAATAAATTTGGCTAAATAAATAAATAAAGTGAAATAATTATATGCACAAATTAATAAAAAAATCAGTAAAATAATAATTAAATTCAATCACTGCTTTGAAGATATTGTTGTTACAAACGGCGTCAGCGCAAAAACTAATTTCACGCATTGGTAAATCGGAAATATCTTATCTTTTTTTTATATACATAATTGATTTTACCAAATTGTAGAATCATCTTTTGCCGTAACAACAGTCCCAATTCTTTTGGGCGATGATATTGGTAAGGTCAGGGCAAAGTTCCTGTGTAATATATGTCTAACACTTTGGATGTATTCAGTGAGATCTTTTTATGTTCTTTGTCAACGGTTTCTGTATTCTATTTATCATGATTGCCCATAGATTTTCGATTAGATTCATGGCAGGCAAATTTCTTGGCCATTTCAGGACAATTATTTCTCTTTTCCGATTTTTTTGGACGTATAAGCGGGTACTTTATCCTGTTTGAAAATAACATCTTCAGATGAACAGATCTTCTCAATAATTGAGTTATAGAGAATTCCATCATTTCTGTATGGAACCGGCTGGTCACACAAAAAAAATCATTTCACCAACACTTTGACTATTAAAACAACCCCATAAATCATATAATTTAAAGGGTGTTTTACTTCTCGGTTGACAGTTGAAGGCAGAAAAACTTTTGCAAGAAATCCATCCAATTATTTCTTGGTAATCACTATATTGTTCTCATTTTCATCCTGAATTGTATTTGCAAATATCATAAATAAAAATGTAAAAATGAGATTAGAACAGTATTTAAAAACGTTAACCAAACAATATGCAAACAAAAAATTAAAGTATGCCAAAAGAGTTTTGAAATTATCTTAATAAAAGAAATAATGAATTCACAAAAGTGAAATTTTTTTGTAATCATATCTAGGCCCTTTGTTTATTGGATGAATAAATTTCAAATTTCAAAAATTTCAAACAAATAATTTGTTTATATAATATAATCTACAACAGTTAATTTACTACTTTGACTAATTACTCGTTTGTACTCCTAAAATTACTAAAAATAAAATAAAAAATTTAAAAAAAAAACTTTTTTATATTTTTTCCCCCCCTTTATCCATTCCTGTTTTTACTTAAAAAAAGTATTCCTTTTTTGGTTTAAAAAGTGAAATAAAAAAATAAGGATTCATAAAATTAAAAAAGACAAAGGTGCAGCAGGGCATAATTTTTTTTCATTTTAAAATTTATTATTATTATTGAAAGAGCACTCTCCAGGAGTAAAAGAAGAATAGTGTGAAAATTAAAATTTAATATGAAACGCGCTCTCTGTTTAAGGACACTGAACGTTGGAAATGCCATATTAAGCAACAACGTCGTCTGCTTTATTCTTCAAGGGAATGGAAGCGCCGCCCTGGCGAGCACTTGATCTCAAGTCCCTTGATTTAGCATTGAGTTTCCACCTCTGGTATATATCTATCTCTATGTTCCTAACTGACCTAGAAATCACGTTCGCAGGTTGTTGCGTCACTTCCGTACTCCCCTTCCTCCTACATAGCCCTCTTTTCCTCTTCCTCCTTTGATAATCTCTCTCAATCGCATCAATAGATGGCGCCACTAACAATTGAGTTATCTCCTCTTCAGCTCCGCGATCAGGATCCGCTGTCAGCTCGCGTGACACAGGTGCCTTGGAACCAATTTCGACTATCATTAATTTTACGTTATATTTATTCATGACACATCATTCCAAGTCGTTTGATATATTACATGCAGTATCCTAGCGTTGCAAGTTTAAAATGAAACATAATAGTTCCATTAAAGCAGGTGCGTTTGAGCCAATTTCGAAAATAATTAAATTTATGTTACATTCATTCATGACACGTCAGTCCAAGTTGTTTGATGTTTTACATGCAATATTTGAGCTTTGATGGATTTGTTTGTGCGTTTGTTTGTTTGTTTTTTCTACAAATCTACAGTTTTATTCCGATCTTGATAAAATTTCGCATACATGACCTTCAAAGCATGAGGAAGGTCATTGTCTACCTCAGATTTCGAAAAAATAATAATTATTTATAAAAATTCGATATTCATGATTATGGCAGGGCATATTAATGGGAAATATCTCATGACCAACAAAGCAAGACAAAGTTTTTGCAACAATCGGTATCAAGAATGGTATCAACACGCAATTCACAAACACTCTGCACGGACCAACAATATATATCTCATGACCAACAATGCAAATAAAACTTCGTGCAACAATAGGTATCAACTATGGTGTCAACACGCAACGCACCAACACAATGCAAGGATCAACAATATATGTCTCATGACCAACAATGCAAGGCAAAGTTTGTGCAATATAAAATTCAATGCATAGAATTCCTGTTATTCAGGCTTTACTTGGAAAAGAGAATTCTTAGTACTTAACAACTAATTGAAAATCTTTAAAAATGATCAGTAACTGGAGATAATGAGTTAGCAGACTATTGAGAAAGAGTGAAAGACGATGGAAGAAGCACTCCTTTAGCTCCGCGCTGTATTGAGCAACTGGTAAGCAAGTAAATAGAAGAATCGGCGACCGCTAGACTACACTAAGTGATGAATGGCCAATTTTTGTTTCAAGACATCGAAAGAAGAAAGGAAATTGCAACAACATCAAGTGTACATCTAAAGTAAGATTACGTGAGTAAAAAATTATTTAGACTAGAAAGTATCCTTGGAGAAGTCCAGCCATTGTGAGCCTTTAAAACATTTTTTTTCGGTAAATCAAGTCGCGGTATATCATCTAGAATGGATTTTTTCAGTGAAGAGGTAAATTCCTGTCTTTCGGATTTTTATTAGAATGGATAGTCCCTTCGCTTTATATTGTAGTAATTAAGTTACTCTTTAATATTGTTCTCTTTACTTACAAGCGTAATTATCCCTGCCAACGCCGGGTCCTCTGCTAGTCTATCTATCTATCTATTTACTTACAAACATCTATATATATAAAGATGGATGTTTGTGGGTCTGTACGTTTTTTATACAAATCTACAGTTTTATTCCGATCTTGATAAAATTTCGCATACATGACCTTCAAAGCATGAGGAAGGTCACTGTCTACTGCGATATTCATGGTTATGTCAGGGCATATTAATGAGAAAAATCTCATGACCAACAATGCAAGACAAAGTTTTTGCAACAATAGGTATCAACAATGGTATCAACACGCAATGCACCAACACAAGGCAGGGATCAACAATATATATCTCATGACCAACAATGAAAGGAAAATTTTGTGCAAGTGTAATTAACCCGGGCAACGCCGGGTAACTCTTCTAGTCTTCTATCTATATAAAGAAGGATGTTTGTGGGTCTGTCTGTGGGTCTGTCTGTCTGTGTGTACGTTTTTTATACAAATCTACAGTTTTATTCCGATCTTGATGAAATTTCGCATACATGACCTTCAAAGCATGAGGAAGGTCACTGTCTACTTCAGATTTCGAAAAAATAATAATTATCGATAAAAAATCGATATTCATGGTTATGGCAGGGCATATTAATGAAAAATATCGCATGACCAACAATGCAAGACAAAGTTTTTGCAACAATGGTATCAACACGCAATTCACAAACACTCTGCACGGACCAACAATATATATCTCATGACCAACAATGCAAATAAAAGTTTGTGCAACAATAGGTATCAACAATGGTTTCAACACGCAATTCACCAATAACAATGAGCTCAAAATGATGATGCAATGATAAAGCAATCCTTTCCAAGAATTATAACAATGAACATAAAATGATGATGCAATATGGATAAGTTTCAATTTGTAACAATGCATAGAATTCCTGTTATTCAGGCTTTTCTTAGAAAAGAGAGTTCTTAGTACTTAACAATTTCTTGAAAATCTTTAAAAATGATCAGTAACTGGAGATAATGGAGAGTTAGCAGACTATTGAGAAAGAGTGGAAAGACGACAGAGGAAGCACTCCTTTAGCTCCGTCATATATTGAGCAAATGGGAAGCAAGTAAATAGAAGAATCGGCGACCGCTAGACTGCACAAAGTGATGAATGGCCAAGTTTTGCTTCAACACATCGAGAGAAGAGTGGAGATTGCAACAACACTAAGTATACATCTGAGGTAAGATTACGTGAGTAAGAAATTAATCAGCAGTGGCATTCTTGGAGAGGTCCAGCCATTGTGAGCCTTTAAAAAGATTTTTTTCGAATTTTCATTAAAAATTTTTATTGTATTTATTCTAAGCATTTTCATGTGTTTATTTTTAAGATATTGCAAAATTTAATTTAATTTTTTGAGATTGTTCTGTTTACATCCAAGTGTAATTATCCCGGGCAACGCCGGGTACCTCTTCTAGTCTTCTTTATATATAAAGAAGGATGTTTGTTTGTTTGTGGGTTTGTTTGTTCGTTTTTTATACAAATCTACAGTTTTATTCCGTTCTTGATAAAATTTCGCATATATGACCTTCAAAGCATGAGGAAGGTCATTGTCTACCTCAGATTTCGAAAAAATAATAAATTATTGATAAAAACTCGAAATTCATGGTTATGGCAGGGCATATATTAATGAGAAATATCTCATGACCAACAATGCAAATAAAAGTTTGTGCAACAATAGGTATCAACAATGGTGTCAACACGCAATGCACCAACACAAGGCACGGGTCAACAATGTATATCTCATGACCAACAATGAATGGCAAAGTTAGTGCAATATAGATAAATTTTAATTTGTAACAATGCATAGAATTCATGTTATTCAGGCTTTTCTTAGAAAAAAGAGTTCTTAGTACTTAACAATTTTTTGAAAATCTTTAAAAATTATTAGTAACTGGAGATAATGGAAAGTTTGCAGACTATTGAGAAAGAGTGCAAAGACGACAGTGGAAGCACTTCTTTAGCTCCCTGCTATATTGAGCAAATGGTAAGCAGGTCAATAGAAGAATTAGTGATCGCTAGACTACAAAAAGAGATGAATGGCCAAGTTTTGATTCAAGACATCGAGAGAAGAAAGGGAATTGCAACGATATCAAGTGTACATCTAAAGTAAGATTACGTGAGTACGAAATTATTTAGACTATCAGTGGCATCCTTGGTTAAATCCCTTTAAAAAAAATTTTTTCAAATTTTTATTAAGAAGTAGCAGAGGTACCCGGCGTTGCCCGGGTTAATTACACTTGGGAGTTATAATTTAATTTTTTGAGATCTATCTCTTTATCTACAAGTGTAATTAACCCGGACAACGCCGGGTACTCTGCTAGTAAATAAATACATAAATAAATAAAATACCAAATATGCTACAGATATTGATTCCATAACCAAGAGTGCTTTAATGAACTTGCCCCTTAATGTTGTCTCGATTTTTGCCAGGTTTATGAATGACGGCTGGACACTTGGTTAAATCCTTGACAAGTGGAAGGAATCCGTCAACCTTACTATAATGAAGCCTGGTCTTACCTATTTTTTTCTAGACTACTGAATTTCCTATTTCCTACATGTCCCTCGTCAATCTACAATCATTTTGTCGTGATGATAGGAAAAAAACCCTTATTATCCTGTCGATGACTAACTATGTTTCATCTGGCTTCTTTCATATTTCACTGTACCAAAGTTCATGGGATAGCACCTAATAACGTGTGGGACCTCCTCTAACCCGGCGAATTGCCACAGTCGGCCAAACATTCCGGCTGGAGAGCTTCCACAATTTCCCATTACGGAGTCACCACCCGGCTTGCACAGTGCATGCTTGACAACTTGGGTCCGTGGCCTTATGGGATCTGCACCACACCCGAGCCCTACCATCATCTCGTTTCAGAAGGAATCGAGACTCATCAGACCAGGTCACACGTTTCCAGTTGTCAAGTGTCCAGTGTCGATTTGTTCATGGGCCCAGGAGAGACGTTGTTGACGATGTCTTTTGTTACCATGGGTCCTCATGGGTCTTCTGGTTCCATATCCCATGGACACCAGATTTCGTTGCACAGTTTGCATCGGTAGAGCTCTAGTAACACGTCTCTGGTTAAAATCGGATGTCATCTGTCGTAGTCAGTTGCCTGTAGGGATGGACGATACGATAGCGATATATCAATATCGACGATATTCATTGTCCAATGTTGACGATATTTTTCGATAATTTACACTTCTGATATATCGCGATACGATTTTTCAAGTTGGAATATCGCAGGCAGCGCCCGCTATAGTCAGCACTCAGCAGTACCTCAGCAGTCAGTGACAAGTAGGCACACAGTGACTAAGTGTACTAGTGAATGTAGTAGGTAGCGACACTACCGTAGTGTCTATCAGCTGGGCAAGAAAACGGAACCGATTCGGAAGTTGGAACCCTCTGTGTAAGTGAACTAGTGATTACTGATTTAAAATAGAATAGATCGTCATTCATTTGTTTTGTCAGTCTGCCAGAAACTTCAGGTCAATAAAATGGCAGACAAGATGAAGATTTCTGTCCAAAATTTTTTAAGAAGTTGGACGGAAAAAAATGAAGTCGTTTGTAATCTATGCTAGCAAAATATAAAAAGAAGTGGAAACACTTCAAACCAATGGTATCATCTAAGAACACACCATTTTCACCATCTGAAGTCGAAGAAAAGATCCGGACAACTTTCGTTTTTTGAACTACGTGATTGTGCAACTTCTCGGGCAGCAAGTCAAAATCAACCCCCCTCCAGGATCAGATCTAGATCAGGATGAGGAGATTGAAAATAAATTAATTGAAGCTTCTAACGCTGGTAAGAATAATTGTTTAAAATAGTTTAATTGTCTACATAGAGGTTAAAATATAAGAGGCTGTTATAAGAGGCTAATAGCGGTGACCATCCTACTCAGACGCTGTTGGTTAACGCCTCCTATAAAGAAAGCCTCCACATTGAAACGTCATGCATTGTTACATCATCATTCTTCGTCCTTTGTTAGTCGGATTTCTACCAATATTAAGCCCTAAATTTGGTCGACCTCATAGCCCACGAGAAAGACAGACCCTGGCGCGGAAAAGTCACCTGATCATCTTAGTTCAAATAACAATGTAACCTTCATTGTTTCCATCATGGATTTTAATAATCAGCAATTTTTCGTTTGCTGGAAACAGTGAAGGTTACATTGTTACTCGGACTAAGAAGGTCAGGTAACTTTTCCGTGGCAGGGCCTGTCTTTCACGTGGGCTACGGGTCGGCTTATGATGATGTAACAATGTATGACTTTTTAGTGCCGAGGCTTTCTTTATAGGAGGCGTTGCGTTGGTCCCGTTCATTGAGAAGGTGTGGTCAGCCACTGCGTTGTCCATGGTGGGAAGTAAACTCGTCAAGTTGCAAGTTGGTACTCTCGGTAAACACGTGAAACTGTGGGATGTTGAATTCTTGAGCCAACTCCGATATTGAATGACCCATACGTTGTGCTCCACATACCAGGTCACATTCGAACTCGAATAGCTCTCGTCGTGTAGGCATTGTCACAATGAACACGTCATCCTTACTCATGACAGTGTAACTGACTTGCATATTTATACTGTTTGCACATGATGCTACTCCCACTTGAAAAAATAGTCCACTGCTATCCCATTGGCATATGAGTATATTTCGTTTACTTTCACTTGGTCGACTATGGCAGTGAAATCATTGCTTCCGGATCACTCGTTATATTTTCTGCGCTGTTCGTTTGTCGATTGTCGCACTAATAGAGAAAAATAAATAGAAACTTTTTTAATTTACTTAATTTCGATACTTCGAATTTTATTTTATCCTATCTCGATAAATCGAAGATTTCTATACGTAAATCGAAGATTTCTATACGTAAATCGAAGATTTCTATACGTAAATCGAAACATTTTGCTCTTCCGTTGAGATTCCATTTATAGAGTTTTACCGTAACACGGTTAGTAAATATCAGTTAGATGTTGTTAGAAAAGAAATAATCATTGCAAACAAGTTAAAGATACGGGATGGTTATTTTTCGGAACAGTTCAATCGAAATAGATGGACTAAATTATAAGGCCACTGAAACAGAATAATGAATTACGCTTCGTATCTACTAAAACACTTATATAGACTAAGTTAGTATCTAGTTTGTTTACTAGTTAAACGTATCACGTCGATGAGAGACAGCTGGTCATTGACTTAGCCAGGTTTTGTAGTCCTTCAAGGGTACGGTATATCATTCCATTCCTGTTTTTCATGTCATTTATCTTAGTAAACTGCTTTTCTTTTGAATATATGCTTAGCGTCACATCACTCCATAGATTCTCACTTGCAGGCCACTCCAGAAACCAGGAGTCCGTGATCACGCAGTCACTGTTGAGTTGACAAAAAACGGTTTATAGCGGCATTATCGAGCTAAAAAAACAATATCAGGGTCATTCAATTTATCTTTTAATGGCAATAGGTAATTCCCGAATTTGTCGTTTGTTGTTGATTTTTGCGCGAATCCTCGAATTGGCATGTGCAGAGAAGCTACCCTAATCACAACGGATCCTCCTCATTGCACATCTCGAAATATAGTCCTCTGTCTCAAATCATGCCATTAGAATCTGATACTATCGGGTCCATCTAGGTTAAACTTTTTTTCGCTACCAAAGATGACATGATTCCACATATAAGAATTTTCCAATATACTGCTCTGCAAACGTCAACCTAACCTCCTCGTGCTTCATGAATAAGTTTGACTTTGACTATTTTAAGATCAGCAGATTTTAGAAACAATGTTGATCTAGTTGATACTTGAAGGTTAAGGAATGACGTAATTATTAAAGATGTTACCTCAAGTGGTGGTAGATGCCATTCGAAGAATGGTACGTTTGTCTCTTGCCGTCCATAACCGGAAGAATCAGTCAGAAATTACAGACGATGGTTTTGGACTTGCCATTAACGCAGCAATCTCTCTTTCATTTTTTCCGCCGTTTTTATAAACTGTGATTTGCTTGCTATTCACTGGTTACTTTCTTACCCCAACCCATGCTGAACTTGTACAATACAAATGTTCTGTTCTGTAGTAAACTAGTGATGATATCGTAAAGGAAAAACAAGCAAATTTTAAGGGACGTACCAAAATTCTGAAGATCATCCACCTATTTTCCGAAAACAATCATTCCGTATCTTTAACTTGTTGACAATATTTCTTTTCTGACAACATCTAACTAATATTTACTAATCGTATTATATTCAAAATGTTTGTTTAATTTCACAACTTTATTGCATTGTTGATTATGTTGAGTGTGTATCGCTCTTTTGAATGAAGGTGGCTTTACACGACGCAGGGTTTAGTTACATTGTGATCAGATATCCAAAAAACTCGGCCCTAGATTGCCTCACAAGCTCAAAAAATTTCTGGTGTGTTCCAAATTTGCTGACATTCGTCTTTCACTCTTTTAAAGATCCTCAATATCATGAACAAGAGTAGAATAAACAATAAATTTTAGAAGTTCCCATTCAAGAAAATCCAGAAATTGAGAAAAATTCCGACTATATTTTAGCAGCCTGTTAATTTGGTCCACACTATATATCAGCAATAAAAGTAAGGAGTGTAAAGAAGTAAAATTTTAAATGATATTATCTTTATATAATTTTATAAATAAGCTGCAAATTAATGCTTCTTAATATAGTTAATCTTACACTATCGCTGACTTAGCATTAATGATCGTACATCCATTTTATAATCATTTACATTAAATAAACAACAACTCATGGAATGACAAGATTGCTTTTGGGAAAATTAGCATGTATTCATTCTCCGTGAAAAAAAATGGGAAAAAATGACAGCCTTTTTTAAATAAGTGCCATTTTATTCACTTTTGCTGAGGAAGACTGGGTTTAACAATTTACTCTCTGTCAGGTGAAAATTTGCCCTAGTGAAATACCACCTGGAGATCCCATTGTCCATTTAATCTCCATGGCATTTAGCGCCACATAGACCACAAAGAACCATAATGCAATTCCTTATACTGTATATAGAAGAAAAAGATTTCACCGAAAGACATCAAAATGACCACGCCGGTTTTAAAAAAGGCTTTAATATAGGATTCAGTAACGAACTTTTTAATTTCGTTGAAAATGATATCCTTGCATATTGAGTTTGGATACCAACATGTTGAATCTACGAATATAACGATGAGAAATATGAGTGAAAGTGAAATTTTTCTCTTGAATTTAATTAGGATGAATATTGACTAGATGTATAAGGAAAGAAGTGAAGTTCATAGGGAGCCAAACTTAAATACGCACTGTAAATTTTTATGCAAATAACAAATTATATCTTGCTTATATCATATTAAAAATTATAAATATTGTAAAGAAATTTGGGAAATTAATTTTCTAAACATAAAAAAGCGTTTTAATTTTTCACTGAGGAATAAGGAGATAGTATGAATTGTGTTCATCGTATTCAACTTTTACCTCATAAATTTCTTCTCTACACTGTGTAAGATTGAAAACAGCGTTTCCTACTTTGTCAAACAATGTCATTATCATTCCTTCCAATTAAAATCCTCTTGTTCGGAAAGAAGTACTACTAAGTTGCGATTATTCACTGAGTAAGAGAACATTTAAAAGAACGAGGAATTCCATTTTCCCTTCCTTCCTCCTCCATGTTCACAATCAGAGCAATCATCTTGTTCATTCTTCACTGAAAAATTCTTCTGACACAAAAACTTTCTTCCTGCTCATCGATTACTCGTTCCGATAAGCACGAATCTCATAGCCAAGAGTAGAGAGGAAAGAGAGGAAAGAGAGAGAGAGAGAGAGAGAGAGAGAGAGAGAGAGAGAGAGAGAGA
>JAHWFO010117028.1:130517-159012 GCA_023313115.1 Rhysida immarginata
AGAGAGAGAGAGAGAGAGAGAGAGAGAGAGAGAGAGAGAGAGAGAGAGAGAATGAATGAGTGCATGGACGTGTTTTAAAGCCCACTAATTGGAGGAAATGAGAGGAACCCTTTTGCGCTATCTAATCGGAGAGGGAGACAGAGGATCATATGATGAACGAGAAAGAGATGACATTCGTGACAAATAAGAGCTGTTTACGTTATTGTAATATTTGAACGATTACTTCAGAAAACTTAAGATGAAAAATTTATTGATTATTTTAAAAATTTTGCGCATAAATCTCAGTTGAAAATATTACCTCAAATCAAAAGGTTTTTCATATTGCACCGTGTTGAATTAGGCTTTCAACTGAAAGCATTCTAATGGTTTTCATAAATTACTTGAAATTTCATGGCATGGGAACACTTCCATTCCAGTAATTACATGTAACTTCTTGCCAGATTCAGAATCATGAAATTTATAGAAAATATATTTATTGACCAGTATAAAATTTACAGGAATATCATGTTGACCCAAGAATAAGACGACTTTGAAAATAACACGATCTACCAACATTTAAAATAAATTTAGGGAAATTTCAATACGTGATGACTTATCAAATTTTAGATGCTGACCTCGAGGACGAGTTAGGACGTAGGCTTCCAGATTATAGCCCACTGAGCCATGGATTAGAATTTCATCCCAGACTTAGACACTTCCCAGAAATGTATAAAGGGCATTAGTCACATATTGCTGCATAAGTATAATATAGTTGTTGATGTGCCAATAACATTACAAAAATACAGAAATATGGGGATATAACATGTCTAGTCCAAAAAAATTCAACACATATAGTAGAAAAACAAATGGTTGGCACATTGGCGGTCTGAGCCAATGGTTCCTGGTTCGAATCCAGGCTGCGGAATTTTCTTTCCTATTTTTCATCATTAAATTTGAACAGCTGAGGTTAACGTAAAATAAAACCCTCACTGAACATTTTATGATTTATTCTTTATTAGGATCGATAGATATAGTTAAACCGCAAGATTTAGAGCCTTGAGTGGAATGATCGATTAACAGAAAAAGAGAAGTATGGTATTTGCTCAAGACCATTGTTAAAACTAGGAATTATATCTGGGGAGACCAGCGACCGGAAAAGTCAGGGAATTTTACAAAATTAGAAAATAAATGCGAAATTTATTTGGATTACAATACATAAATAAAAAAAAATAAATAAACAAAAATAGGAACGAATAAGGTGAAAAATATCAATAATATTCTATCAAGATAGATTTTTGATGAAAAATAGGAATGAAAATTCCACAGCCTGGGATCGAACCAGGAACCTTCTGCTCACCGTGCAGATGCGCCAACCAATTGCGCCACTGCGGACATGGAAGCATTACGCTATCTACATGCCCTTAGGGCTGGTTGGAGCAGTACCCAATTCGTAGGCTGGGACTCTCTTTCCTACTGGCGTAATAATCGTTAAAGAATAATAATTGGATGTTCTATACACGCCATACCTCAGATGTTTAAATTATTGATGAAAATTTAATTTGATTTGTTTTGGCGGCGGAGATCAGGAAAAATTATGTGAACAACTGGGAAAATCGGGGAATTTTACAAAATCGTATTGCTATTGTGACGTGTGCTATTGGTGAGTCTTTTTTATCTCGAATCTATAATCACAACTATAAATGATCCTGGATTCAGGTAGACTGAGAATTAGAGCAAGATTCATATACAGAACTACGGTGTTAAGGTCTGATATCTTTTAATAAATCCACTTACTTATTAGTTGAATGGGAATGCTCCCTCTCACTTAACGTTACAATAATCAAAATTAATATTACTTTCTCTTGCTGGAGTCTTGTGGGTTTCAGAATAGCGTCTTGCTCTACCCGTACGGTACAAGTTCCGTACACTCGTGTGTCCCATACGTTGTCTTCTGATACACTCAGGAAATACCTTGACAAACAAAATGAACACTAAATCATTAGATGATCACTGAGGGTTTTAATGGTACGCCTACCTCAGATGTTCGAATTAATGATGAACACTCACGACAGATTAGGGCAGCAAAAAATTCAATACGCAATAGCCAATGCGATATAGTAATTCAATAATACATCACATTGAGTGGAATAATCGATCATTCCACTCAGAGCACTAAATATTGGATTTAAACTTTCAAGGGAAGTATGTCCGAAAACTGAAAAAGAGCGGGAAGCGATAAGCAATAATACACCAGTGTTACCAGGGCCGGAATCAGGCTATCTTCCGCATCGAATGTTCCATCCTCTTCTTGGCTACGTACAATTTTAATATCATACAGGAAAGGAGTTGAAATTTGCAGCTTTCGGGCAATATAATTATTAATTCTTTTCCCCTTCTGGTTATTCAGTGGTCTACCCGAAATGGATTGTCAAAGTCAAAGTTAAAAACACAATTCTAAATGAAACATGGCGGATCCCTTCTTTTTTAATTCTCCAGCGTTAATTTTATCATGCTTCCCCTTCCAAAACTTCAACAGGAAGCCCACGAAGAAAGAACCATACACAGTAAACTCTGTAATTAGTATCCGCCAAATTCGTATAAATTGCAAGGAACGTTTGATATCCTTTACATTTACTTCAAAATATTACTGCATAATTCGAATTTTCGCCCAATTCGAATCAATCATCAAGTACATTTCATTCACACTAATGTATATTTCAACGCCTAATTCGAACTCCATAGTTACTCCGAACAGCGTTGCCAAATTTTTTCATAATAAGGTCACAAATCCGACCCCTGATGTGTCCAAAAGTAGCCCAAAACTAACCCAAATTTTAAATATCTATTGTTACCGGAATATCGATAAACTGGCGTAGTTTAGTCGGCACAATAAGTTATACTTATTTATTAAGGAAAATGCACAATTAAAAGTTCAAATTTTTTAATAATATTCTTTCTATTTACATTTTTCGAAAAGAAATTTATCATTAATTCTAGTAACACTGCTGCGTCATTCAGCTCTTCAAATTTTTCATACATACTTTGGTTAAATCTATTTAACACATTTTTTGTAACTTCAAAGCCAGTTAGCAAATTCTTTTTTCTTTTTCCAGTCTTTTTTTATAGCGTTTGGAGTATTTGGCCCATATACCCATGATGCCGACGTTTTACGAATCTAAATGATGTCTTCTTTACAATAGGAGTTTTATGATTTCGAATGACGGTGACAATCGCGAATTCTATACAGGATGATTCAAATCGTGTGTAAAACAATTTAAGGGGGTATTATAGAGGCCAAGGTAAACAAAAAGTCCTATTAACATGGGTCCAATTTTTATTTCTTTTGAAGTTGCAAGAAATGTTCAAAGTGGCCTCCTTGAGCCTGAATGCAGACACTGCATCGTCGAATAAGTGACTCGTATACGTTTGTCATTACCTCATGATCACGTCTAATTTCGTCAGCCGATGCTATCATTCTCGCCACTAATTGTTCCCGTGTGTCTATCTGGGCACTGTTTGTTTCAAATGTCCCCACAGATAGTAATCCAGCGGATTAAGGTCCGGTGAGCGAGGTGGTCATGCTATGGGCCCATTGTGCCCAATCCATTTATTAGGGAAGTGCATGTCAAGTCATTCAGTAGCAACTCTACCAAAGCGACGAGGGGCCCATCTTGTTGGAACCACGTCTGTTGACGGATTGCAAGAGTTCATGCAGACTGTTTTCCAGGAAATCGGCATATCAAGAAACTCCAGCTCCAATAGTTGGCCATTGAAAAGCATGAAGAAGTTAAACGTAAGGTCAAAGGTGAAACTAATGGATAAAAAAGAGCCAATGAAATGGCTGCAAATCGTCAAACGCTGAAGCGCCCAAAATGTCGCAATTCGCAAATGAGAAATTCTTGTCGCAATTTACAAATAAAAGTCGCCCAAATTGTGAAAAATTGCCCAATCTGGCAACGCTGACTCCGAAAATAATTTGTGACTAATTCCCAGATTGATCTGAACAAGCACTGTGCTACTAAAAATACATTTGCCCGATTGCTCTTCTACTGGATTATCCAGTAGCCAGACTGGATACGGTAGCCAATCCGCTTTCGAGATTTGGCGCTAGCATTCAAAATTGTAAGTAGCTTTCACAGCTTTTAGGCTTATCTTCTGTCCAGGGTTGCCAGGTTGGGCGATTTATCGCAAATTGGGCTACATTTTTGTTCAAATTGCGACTAAACTTTCAAATTTGCGATTGCGACTGAATTGGGCTACTAAAATTTCAAATTTGCGATATTTGGGCGATTTTTTTTGTGAGAATTTTGTGACGATTTTTGGGCGAAATTATTGTCCATTAAAAAAACAAACAAACTGGTTTTAGACAATTATTAAAACGAGGACGAGACGAGAAGACCAATGGAAGACCAATTAGAAAACTTCACAATTGTAAGTAGACTTCACAGTTTTTAGGGTTATCTTCTGTCTTTAAATTTAATTTCGGTAGCTTAAAAGCTATCACGTAATTATTTTTTATTTAATTTTATAATGCGAATGGGGTGGAATAGAATTTTTATTCAAATATTGTTGGTTGTTCCTACAGTATAATGGTAAAGGGGCGAAATATAAAAAAAATTACCAAAAATCATGGGAAAAGAAAAGGACTTTATAGGATGGCTAGAAGAATGTTCAGGTAAGTTGCATAAAAGCTTTCTTTTCCTGTTATCTTATGCACTATGCCACTATGCTAAAGACCAAATTTGTTTTTAATGATTCAGATGATCCTTCGTATGCGTACTGTAAAGTATGCAAAAAAAGTCTAAGGGCCCACCTTGCCGACCTGAAAAAGCACAAGGATACTTCACTGCATAAACGGCAATATGCCAGAGCAAATCCATCTGTCCATCACCAGCCATTACTGGAATCACGTGGTAAGTAAATTTATATTTGTTGATCACTAAAAATGTGTGATTGGAAGCTTACATCATAGATAGAATGTATATTTGTAACATCTTTTAATTTTATCTGTTCTTATTCAGATCATTTTGTTAATCTATTCTTTACGAATAACTGTGAAATCCAATTCAAGTTAAAAAGAACGTATTGCTGCAGTGCATGTTGCCTATCACTCAGCAATACAAACAGTAGATCGCCATCTCCTTTCTATAAAATATATTTATTACATATCGGGCATTCGAACACTTGAATTGTCTGCTTTCGTCTGCCATTTTGCTTCTATTCACCGAGGCAGCCGACCGGCGTTGGACATCGCGACCGGTCGTTACTTTATGGACAGGCTGTACGGGACGAGCTTCGAGCGGTCACGATCGGTCGGTCTTTATAACACAACCCTATTTATGCAGAGATCTAACAATTTCCCTAGTGACCACCCGAGGTCACATATCCCATGAATCGCCTTAATCTGGCAGAACTATTTCCCTACCCATAAAATATCAAGGAAACACCGCACAAGAGAGAATGAAATAAAAATGAAAAGGTTTATTAAATATAACTTAATATAATTACATACGTGGATCGAATGACTGGGAAGGTTAGTTAAGGTAGGGTGGGATACAACAAAAGCAATTGCTCTTATCAAAGGTAATTAACACTATTAAAAGGTTTAAAAATAATTACATGCTCTCTAATTAAAGGACCAAAGTTAACTGATGCGTGTTAACTAAAAACACAGACGAGATTTCCACGCGACTCAAAATCGTTATCAAAATATAAAAGGATTTACTCCAGTTTCCGACGTCCATTTTTGCCTTACTTTAATATGCACAAAAACACTCTCGGAACACTCAATGTACTGCTACTGCTGCTTACACACGATGTTTAATACACGAATATATAAGCATTTTACTGATAAAGAAGCTTGGTAACGATCATCTGAGTTGCTGCGTCTTGTATGTGTTTAGAGCCTCACTCGCACCTACAAATGAGAGAACGAAATACCATGGGTTAGATAGAATCCCTTCCATTCAGTATGAGACACACTTAACGTTTTGACACGGACAGCCAACTACTATTCTTTTGTTACGATTCCTCCTCACCATATGACTGTACGATCACCATATATTTACATTTTATATGCATGCAGAGCTCCTCCAATTCATGCTCCGAGGAAGTCATCCAGCAGATTGTAAACCCCCAAAAATTACACCTTGATGTCAGTAAACAAGCAGAAGAGCTATGCGGTTCAAACACCAGTCCATAAACATATAACGAAATTGACCAGATGATAACAGTCACACAGAGAGCTCCATTAGACTCCCACACTCTATCACCACATTCTTCGTTGTGTGTGTAATTTATGCGCCCTCCTCCCGCTGCTCAACAGGAAACACACCACGTGGTGTCATCAATGGGGTGCTCATCTGTCCATCCCATCGCTGAAACGAAAAATCGTTGCATTTTCGCAACAGAAAAGGCAGCGCGCAAAATAAAAAAGCAAAAAAAAAATAAATTAAAACGTTAAGAAGTTGTTTAAATAAAATAAAAAGATATCATAACAAAATTATAAATACATCTGCCAATGTATACATGTATGTGACGCAATGTCACAATTAATACGATACACATTGACCTACAGTAAATGTTCAAACTGGACCCAATTCTTCTGCTTCCGCAAACGCAGGCGACGGCACATATGCTAGGAAACGCGTTGCAACATGTCTTGCAGAAAGGCGCGGAGTTCCGAGCTGATGTTTGCTTTCAGCTTGTCTAGAGTGTGTGTTTTGTTGGCATGCACACGACCTTTTAAATAGCCCCACAGGAAACAATCTCGGGAAGTTAGGTACCGGTGAATGAGGTGGCCAAATTTCCTACGAAATTACTCTATCCTCAAAAACAGATTGGACTCGCTCCATTGAGATTCGTATTGTGTGAGCGATAGGTCCGCTAACCTTGTCTGCATTCAATATCATCTACCTGCTCTCTAATAACCAGGGCCGGCTTTACCATAGGTGCAAGTGGTGCACTTGCACAGGGAGACAAACTTTTAGGGGCGGCAACGGCAATGTTCGGCAAACTTTTAAGGGCGGCAACGGCAAGGGCAAAATTGCATTCTGCACGGGGCGGCAAAATTGCTACAGCCGGCACTGCTAATAACCTTTCTGGCGATGTTGTTTTAAAATAATGCTCAATGATAAAACAACGCTGTTGTAAGCTCAATGACATTTTGGCATAACTGTGTTCATTAAAGCAAAGACAAAATGCACGCGCAGTTCCTAACATCAGCAAGGTTAAAAGGAGGTTATGACACCAACTATAGAGCTGATCAGTATGATGTCACTTCCTGGCCAGTTGCCTAGCGATTCCAAACATTAGGCTTAACAATGTGGTGTAAGGCATAGAAAAGCATAGAAAAGTTAAACCTAAGTTTGGAATCGCTAGGCAACGGGCCAGGAAGTGACATCACCACTTACCAGCACAATGCTATCGCCATTTTGTTTCACACTTCTTGAGTGATATATTTAAACCAATATTAAATATCAAGATTCTTATTATTATGATTTAAATTATATACTAATATTAATCAATGAAAAATGATACTCAATAAGTAAATGCTGCAGTTTTTTAGAAGTAAATTAAAAAAATTAAAGAAATTTTTTAAAATTAAATATGTTTATTTTATTAGTTTGCTTTACTTTCAAATTGAATAAATAAAAAAATTTTCTTAGACGATTCCCAATAATGACTTTTATTAAGAAATTAATAAATTTTCATAAATATCAGATGATTTTCTATACAAATTAAAACTTTTATTTAAAACGTTCACACAATCAAAAATTTGATTTTTTCTTATTAATTTATACAAAAACATTTTTACATTAATGTTAACATCTGATTTAAAATTTCAAGTTTATTTACACTTCAACATTAACATTAAAATAAGAAAATACTATGAGAAAAAAAAAACTTTTCTGTGAGAAAAAATACAATTTTATTTTGAAAAAAAAACCCGGATTGTTGAGATGAAATATTAATAGATCGTAAAAAATTCATAAAATTAAATTGGTAAAAATTGTATTTTAGAATTTATTAATTTACAGTTTTTACAAATTGGTTTCATACAATTTTAAATGAATTTCGTACGCTTTCAAATGAATTTAATACTCTTTCAAATAGATTTAATACATTTTTAAATGAATTTAATACAATTTTAAATAAATATAATGTGTATAAAAATGAAGTTTAATTACTAAATACTCATAAAAATAAATTTTTCATAGTTTTAAAAATTGGTTTTATGAATTTCATATATTTCTAAACAGAATTAATACATTTAAAAATGAATTTAATACGCTTTCAAATAGATTTAATGCATTTTAAAATGAAGTTAATACGATTTAAATAAATATAATGCGTGTTTTAGTTCAGTATAAATGAAGTTTAATTACTAAATTGAGTATAAAAAAACATTTTTATTGAAACCTTAATTTAGTAAATTTTATTTTTTATTATTTTAATTCAATTACAGAATACAAAAATATAACATAAACAACACAAACGTAGAAAGAGTAATGGTTATCGACTGTGTAATTAAACTAAAGTAAATACAGTAATACTAGTAATATTTATTCTTCCCTATTTCTGTACTGAGAAGGTATTTCACCGGTAAATTCATTTAAAAGTGTAAATCTATTTTAAAATGTTTGAAGTTCTTGTAAAATTGTATAAAACGAATTTATAAAAACTGTAGTATTACTGCATTTTTTAAAATTTAATTACACAGTGGTTAACTGTTACTCCTTTACGTTTGTGTTATTTTTTTTTGCTACAATTTTGTTTTCTGAAATTGAATTAAAAGAAATAATAATAAAACTTTAATGTAAATTTACTAAAGCAAGGTTTCAATAAAAATGGTTGTTTTACTTAGTTTAGTAATGAAATTCCACTTACACTGAACTAAAACAAATTATATTTACTTAAAATCGTATTAAATTCATTTAAAAATGTTAAATCTATTTGAAAGAGTATTAAATTCATTTGAAAGCGTATTAAATTCATTTAAAAACGTATTAAATCTACATAAAATGTATGAAATTCATTTAATATTGTATGAAACCAATTTGTAAAAACTGTATAATGGCAGGGATGGATGAAGGTAGTATCGTTCATCCATCCCTGATAATGGTTTATACATGGTCTTTATTATAAAAAAATCTAAATAATCGAATACCATTCCTTGAAGAAATACTGCAGTTAGAGGCATTTACAACCACCCATTTATAAAAGGAAAAAAAAAAAAAGGTTGTTCAATAATAAGCAACTTTATAAGAGGGACAGTTTGTAATCAGTACATGGATTTTGGATGGATTTTCAGCCTGCATCTCTCTTTTATCCAGGAGACTAGCTGTTTGGGATGAAAGGATGATGGTGAAAATAGACAAACACAAACATTCATGCCCTTGGCAGGATTCGAACCCGCGACTCGCTGGTTACGAGAGCGGAAAGACCTAATCAGTACATTAAACCAGCAGTGTGAAACAAGATGGAGGGTAACGCTATGCATCTAGGGATCGTGACATAACCTCCTTCTATTAACCTTGAACATCAGCAGACTCTATAGCACCATCTATCGCCCATTAAAGGAGTACATTTCCTCAACCACAGCCTGTAACAGCCTGTTCAATCGACACAATTTCCATTGAAATCTTAAGACCGCCTTAGTTCAACGACTTCTCACGTGAGGGCGCTTTTAGAATTGGGAAACCTTGGTAACAAACTGTGTTTACTTTCGCACAGAGCTACAGCTGATCAAGTCTTTTTAAGTGTCAAAATGAAACAATATTCCTAGATATTAATTAATATGCACCATTAACAAGCCGAAGAATGTTAAAGATTTTTGTATTGAAAAATGGAAGGAAAAATTCTGCGACCTGGGTTCTAACCAGGAACCTCCGCTGTCATGGTCGACGCCTCTACCAGTTGGGCTATCTTTACCTGATGCTTAGTAGGCTTATCTCCAGTTATAATATCATTAATTATTTAATTTATCTGTGAGTTCCACAAACTTTCTGATGGTTGGATAGGAGAGATTCTCGATCTGTGAGCCTGATGCCCGCCCCCCATTGGGCTTCCAACCATGACAACTTGGTTGTCTTTAAGACACCTTGAGACAGCATGTTATCTCATAGTTATCATTTATTATTCAAATAATGTTATCTCATCTCCAGTTATAATATCATTTATTATTCAAAGAATGTTACTTTTCAAAAAAAAAAAAAAAAATGCGACACGTTATTTTGAGGCGTTTATTTTTGTAATCAGCATTAGTAATACACTGACACCAAATCAAAAAAGGAAAAACAAGAAAAAAAGTTTTTAACAATTATATAAGATTGATTATGCAGCTCGTTTGTAGGCTAACCAGTAGAACACAATAAGCTTACAAAAATAGTACAATAAAATTAAAACAATTGAAATCACAGTCTATGTTACTTCCTGCTTAATGGTTTGGAATCGAATTTTCTTTGACTGTACTTTATCTGTTAAATTGTTGGCATAGTTGGTGATTAGTGGCTTAACAAACTTTTCAAAAATGACAAAACAAAGAGTTTCTTTATGTTCCAAATTTTTTAAAGCAGGATCTTTCAAGAAATTCATTACTTTTAAATTGTTTGGTAGCAGTGGTAAGGCTTCTTCACCCTAAAGTTCTAGATAGAGAAAGTATGGACACTCCCTTGGCCACAGATGAAGAGAAACAGATGGGAAACTCTACCACGTGATTGGAAATCACTACGTCATTTTTCAATACTAGTTTCGTGGCGCTAGTGAGGACACAATTTTGAAAATAATAAATAAAAAAATCACGCAGTTTATGTATTAATTTATATATATATAATGTTAAAACATAAATTTGTAATGAAAAATAAAAAAATGTTTTATATAAACGAAAAATTCTTGATTTTTCACGTGATCACTCATGTAAAGCACTCATGTTTATATTAGCTAGTCGTTGCTCGTGTTAACCAGAGACCATCTTACTTACTTACTTTTCAAACCCGCTTATCCGTTAGAGTCGCGGGGGCAGCAGCCCTATGGAGGATCGCCAGCGATCGCGATCTTCCGCCATCAGGCGCATGTCCTCCCTGGTAATATCCAAGCGACTCCAACCCAGATTCTTCATGTAGTCTAGCCACCTGGTTCTAGGCCGACCCCTTGGTCTCTTACTCACCGGCTTGGAAAATAACAATTGCCAAGGAAGACTAGTTTGCGGCATCCGGATCACGTGGCCATACCAGCGCAACTGAGATCTCTCAATGCAGAGAAGTAGCGGCTCAACACCTAAAGATTCCCTTATTATGCTGCTGTACACTCTATCTAGTAGGGTAACACCTGCCACACCTCTCAGAAATCTCATTTCGGCCGCTTGTACCCGCGATCGCACTCTTTCGGTCATTACTCAAGCCGCATGACCATAGGTGAGAATGGGGACAAAGATAGATTTGAAGACTGAGAGCTTGGCTTTGTTTCCCAGCTCGCGTTTCGTTACCACGGATCGCCACAGTCAACGTCTGACACAGCTTGCTGCACCGATCCGAGCATCCAATTCTTTCTCCTGCCGTCCATCACTCGTGAATGCAATCCCGAGATACTTGAATTTCTCTACCTGTCTCAATGAGGCTCCCCTAACATATAGAGCGCACTGAGCAGGCTGTCTTGAAAGGACCAGAACCTCGGTTTTAGCCACACTGATCTTCATCCCAGCTTCTTCACATTTGGCTGCAAACCGGTCTAGTGCATGCTGAAGGTACGTGCGAGAAGACCCAAGGAGGACAAGGTCGTCAGCAAAGAGCAACCTCTCCATCAGGCAGTCGCCCACACAAACACGCTCATCGCCTTGGCTGCCCCTGTCTATCCAGTCCATAAAGATAATGAACAAGAGGGGCGACAGTACGCACCCTTGGTGGAGTCCAACACCCACGGTGAACGGTCTTGACTTAATGCCATTTATTCGGACACACATCTCAGAGCTTTCGTACAGAGACATGTTAGCAACCAGTAATTGCCCATCCACTCCATACTCTTGCAACACTTGCCAGAGCTTCCCCGAGGAACTCTGTCATATGCTTTTTCGAGGTCCACAAAGCAAGCGTAGACCTCTTTTGCATACTCCCAGGATTTCTCAAAGATTTGCCTTAGAGCAAAGATGTGATCCGTCGTGCTTCGGCCAGGTCGGAAACCACACTGTCAGAGACCATCAATAAGACAAGTTGGTAATGCAACAATAGTTTCTTTTCATCTGTGATTGTGGCATATTTTTCGAACGTGAGCCTCTGCCTAACCCACGAGCGCGGACCTTGGTAACCCGGGTGACGTCCGAGCCGGTATCAGATAACGCACTAGCACTCATATTGCTGGTCCTGTTAGCCATCTCCATCATCAGCAGGCCCTTGGTTGATGTAATCAGCTCATCAGCCCCACTCATATTTTAAATAACAGTTCTATAGAGCCAATGCAATGAACAAACATTTTAATACTTGAAGTTTAAATATTATAATAACATAAAATGGCATACTAAAAATTATTGAAAATATGAAATGCAACATTACAAAACATCATGTAATGTTAATGCAATGTTATACAGTGTAATGATTGTTGTAATTACATATATTAATTTTATTCAAGACAAGTTTATTCACTTGTCTTATTTCAAGGCAAGTTAAACCTTGTCTTATTTCAAATGTTTACATAATAAATGTTAATTGGAGTTATATTGTTTAATTGAACAATTGTTCATATCTATTGGTGTTCAATATTAATTTAATTAAATAGAAAATGAAATTCAGATAAGGACTAAAGAATTAACATGAAAAGTACACTACATGATCAAAGGAGTTGGGACACCCCTGTGAACACCTGGGGTGTTTCTCCTGGGCTGGACTGGGCCCGCTCATCAAGGTGGACGGAAACCTCAATGCTGATGGCTACAGGACCATTCTGGATAACGGGGCACTTCCAGCGCTGTGGGAACACTTCGGTGACGGGCCTTTCCTCTTCCGGCACGACAATAGGGACCGAGAAGGCTGACGGCAGCGCGGTCTGGTGGCAATCGTTAGAAAAAACTTAAATGATAAACAATGTGCTTTCACTGGATAATTGTGCTGCGGTTTAACTTGAAAAATCATACACAAGAACTGGTCGTACAATTTGTTGTTTTTATGGATGTAGTAACACATACACGAAAATAATTGCTGAAAAAATAGAAAAATATATTCCCCCTGATAGAAAAAAAAGGAAAAGTGAATTTTAATATGTTTCAGCAATTCAAAGTACGGATTGGAATTACGTGAAACAAGTAAAAGATTTAAATAAAAAGTATGAATATTTTCATTCTAAAATCCAAGAAGGAATATTATATAGTACTGAAAAAAGTGTAGTAAAAAGTATGTACAGAAAACTTAAACCTTGGATAACAAATGAAGTAATTAGATTGATAAAAAAAGAGAAAGATGCGGAAAAAATTATTACGACAATTAAGTAATACAGAATTAAAAGAAAAATATTAAAACATCAGTAATTCAGATTAGAAAATGTAAATATAATTATTATATGACCTTTATTGCATCATCAGTTTCTCTTAAAATGAAATGGAACTATGTAAATGAATTTCTTGGACTTAATATGAAACGAAACACTGGTAGTATAAATATGAAAAATAATGTAGAAGAGTTAAACAAGTTAAGAGGAACAAGTTAAGAGGAAAAAGGTTTTATCAAACCAAGCTTTTATAATGTTTTATTTAGTGGCAATAATACAGCTTAATTTTTCAACAATAAACAATAGATACATTTACCTCTCGCCATAACGAAATGTCCAATTGTTACAACAATCAATTCGTAGTAATGAGTTAGTACCATTAGAACACGATCCAATGAACCGATTTGAAAATTTTTTTCTTTATCATAAATTGTCAACGATTCTGCATAAGTGTGTCAAATTGCAGCTCCCTAGCTTGTCGGAAAGTTGGTTTAATATTGATTACAAGATTTGACCTAAACAAACTAACACAGCAAAGTTATAAAAAGCTTATAATAAATGAAGTGAACAAATACAAAAGGCTAAATCCTTTCGAAATTTAGGACTTATTTTTGATCTTAGTTAAATTGGTCAAATCATATAGCTCATAATTTAAATAAGCTACGAGTAATATCGATCTCTTTGCATATGCTTAAAACGATAATTAAGGGACCTTAATTGAAGCAAATTTTTGAAGCACTGTTTCTATCTGTTCTGCAATATTATTTACCAATTTGGGATGCGACTTTCAAAACATTTGAAACCAATTTTATTATTACAACAGTATATGATAAATTATCTTTTGAAAAGTGAACAAAGTTGTCAGTTAAACTATTACCAATATATTTTGAGAATACGTAAATATGCACTGAAGGAAATAAATATGGAATCTTTGAAAAAAAAATCCATATGATACGAGAACACAAAAAATAAAGGGAAATACCTCTCATTAAATACAGGGTGTCCCAGAATTCATTAAGTGCAAACTTCTAGGGGAGTTAGCAAAAAAGTTCATATGAACATGGGTCCTAATTTGGACGATAACTGAGATATGAACAGAAATAAAAATGCCGCCACCAAGTTCAACAAGTTAATAACTCAGGTTTCGTAAAACCTAGATAATGAAATTTGGCGGAATAACAGGGTACATAACACTGCGTTAAAATTTGATTGAATTCCAACGAGAAGTTTCCGAGTTACACAGTCAAAATTGTAACAAGTGTTTGTTAGTACTCACAAGTGAACACGTGTTATCATGTAACTTGGAAACTTCTTGTTGGAATTCGATCAAATTTTAACGATATACATAGTCTTATGTACCCTGTTATACCCCCAAATTTCATTAATCTAGGCTTTACAGAACTTGAGTTATTAAATTGTTGATCTGGTGGCGGCATTTTTATTTCTGTTCATATCTCAGTTATCGCTCAAATTCGGACCCATGTTCATATGAACTTTTTTGTACAATGAATTCTGAGACACCCTGTATACTTCAATACAAAAACAAATAGATTATATGTTAGTACGATATTACAATCTAATCCCTTTAACAATAAAAAATTGTAATAATAGAATTTTGCAAAATAAAAACTTTAAAAAAATGGACATGATTTAAACACTACTGGGGAATTTTAAATCGCTTTATTTTTGTATCAAGTTAAATAATTAGTAAAAATATAAAATTCAACAAAGTCTTATATACGGAGCTAAATTTGAAATTTTATATATTTTGAATTTTATACCATCTTTTTTTTTTTACTGAAATTATTAATTTGTATTTATTTTATTTTTATATTTATAATCTGTCCGTTTGTATTTTAAAATATAGCAATTTTTGAGTGTGATTATTTTATTTCTATATTTATATTCTGTCCGTTCAGGCTCACTCGTACATGTATAGTGATTTTCAGTAAGTGTAATTTAGATTTTAAACCAAAATCTCACGAGCAAAAATGCTCATTCAATTTTGGTAGATTTTGTAAATTTTGTAAATAAAATATGATTAAAAAAACAAACAAATTTTAGCAAATCCCACGCCTAAAATACAGTTTGAAGTTGCTGCCATTTCGCTATCGAAGACGTGAAAATCATTTACGTTGTCATTTATATTTTTTTGGCAATTTGCCACTAGGCGCGTTGCTAATTAAAAAATAGCCTGGCGCTCGGTCCCTATACGCCTTGACTGCTTTGACGAGATGCGGGTTGAAGAACTCGATTGGCCCTCCTAGAGTCCTGATCTCACCCCCATCGAACATCTTTGGGACGAATTGGAACGACGTGTGAGATCCAGGATGGTTCGCCCTACATCTGTCCAGGAACTAACCACGACACTCCTCGAGGAATGGAGGTCAATACCTGTAGACACATATCGTAAACTTGTGGACAGTATGCCTTGTAGAGTGGAGGTAGTGATAGCAGCTCGGGGTGGTCCTACACACAACTGATTGAAGTTTTTGCGGCTTTACGGTAGAGCAACAGGTGTCCCAACTCTTTTGATCATGTAGTGTATGTTCAGCATAGTAAAAAGCCAAAATATCTTATGCATCCTAGCAGCATGACGATTTTAAAAATAATAAATGGTTCATGTTATATAAAAATAATTTCCATTATTTATTCACTTCATTTATATTATTCAACAAATGTCATCGCATTTGCTTCGCATAGCCTCGTTGATCTAGTTGTCACAATTGTTTTCGCCTAATTCTAAGCATCAAATTGCTCTGTTCTTCGTTTCGCTTTCCTGAAGGAATCGCAAATAATCTGCCTTTAACAGCCCTTCAGCACTCGACAGCACATTATCCTGTCATTATATTTTAGGAAAGAAAAGAAAACATGGGAAAGACACGTTGGAAAAGCAAAAACTGCATTACAAGCCAGCTTGACGCCTGCCTGAGCTTCCTCTTCTTTGCACGTGACTTGGCTGAGCCAATCATTAGGCGCTTTGTCGACAAATGACGGGGAAAAGAGTGACCATACTTTATCTATCTAGAACTTTACTTCACCCTAAAGTTCTAGATAGATAAAAGTATGGACACTCCCTTGGCGACATCCATTTTTGTGCAAGGAAAGTAAGCACCATAAGGTTACAGCTAGTAAAATCTTTCGTTTTTTATGCATTTTTTATGTTATTTTATTTTTATTTCAATTTGGGATCATTATTAAGTTATGTTGGTCTATTCAAATAATAATAATGCTGGCTATATCTTATTTTTAATTATCTCATATTTGCAAGGCATATTTATAAATAAACAATAAAAATTAAATATAAAACATACATTTGCTTCTCAAATTTTGTGTAAACTTTTTAAAATAAGGAAATTAATTTATAATGGATGAACAATATTTTAATAATAATTTTGTCTTTTGGAAATAATGACTGATAAAAAATTTTTTGATAACATCTGGATTAAGTAAATTTCTTCAAGATGTCAATCAATCTGTAAATATTTTGTTTGTAATTAGCTGTATGTTGAAAACATCGATAGTGTATTGTTCAGGGGCTATTAGGACAGGTTTTTTTTAGGAGACTACAAATTGTACTTGTGTGAAATCAACAGTTCATGGCTTACCCGGTGTGAGACAGTGATGATACAATATTGCCTCGATGGATGGATGTATCACTTATGCTGTACGTGTATACGATTTATTTTCGCCCATTTAAATATTACCAAAATTGTTTTCTATCAGTCATTATTTCCAAAAGAAAAATCTTTTATTAAAAAATCGTTCATCCAAGTTCTACTTTCTTTATAAATTAATTTCCTTATTTTCAAAAGTTTACAAGCAAATGTATGTTTAAATTTAATTATCGTTCACATACCTCAACTGTATCCTATATTAAACAATAAAAAGCAAAAAAAAAAGCTACAAAAAGTATTAAACTACACCAAAGCAAAAAGAAATGCTAATAAGTTACAAGTTTTTTTTGTTTTAAAATAACAAATATTGAAGTGTTAATAATTTTATAGAACCATTCAGATGATAATAAACAGATATTGTTAAGAATATTGGTTATAAGCTCATGTTTAATAAGTAAATGCACATTTTTAAATTAGTTGTGAATTGTTTTTAATTTTTCACCTTACATATTTTATAACATTTCTCATAATTGATGCGTTTCTAAATTAAATATATTTTAAATAACAGTTCTGTAGAGCCACAGCAATGGACAAACATTTTAATATTTGAAGTTTAAAAACTATAATAAACAATATAAAATGGCATACTAAAAATTATTGAAAATATGAAATGCAACATTACAGAACATCGTGTAAAGTTATTGCAATGTTATATAATGATTGTTGTAATTACATATATTAAGTTTATTCCTTCTCTTATTTCAACTGTTTGAATAATAAATGTTAATTGGAGTTATATAGTTTAATTGACCAATTGTTCATATCAATTGGTGATCAATATTAATTTAATTATAATAGAAAATGAAATTCAGATAAGGACTATAGATTTAACATGAAAACTGTGTTCAGTATGTCTAAAGTATCTTACGCATCCTAGCAGCATAACGATTTTAAAAATAATAATATAAAAATAATTTCCATTATTTATTCACTTCATTTATATTATTCAACAAATGTCATCGCATTTGCTTCGCACAGCCTCGTTGATCTAGTTGTCACAATTGTTTTCGCCTAATTCTAAGCATCAAATTGCTCTGTTCTTCGTTTCGCTTTCCTGAAGAAATCGCAAATAATCTGCCTTTAACAGCCCCTTAGCATTCGACAGCACAATATCCTGTCATTTTACTTTAGGAAAGAAAAAAAACACATGGGAAAAAACACGTTGAAAAAGCAAAAACTTCATTACAAGCTAGCTTGACGCCTACCTGAGCTTCCTCTTCATAATTATAATTATTATGCACAAAAATGGCGACGGATCATCATGTGACTTGGCTGAGCCAATCATTACGCCGCTTTGTCGGCAAATGATGGGGAAAAGAGTGACCATACTTTATCAATCTAGAACTTTACTTCACCCTAAAGTACTGGATAGGGAAAGCAAGGAAACTCCACCACTTCTCCGCCATTTCTGTGCAAAATTCCATAATAATTACGCAAAAAATTTTTTAATAACTGTGTTATATTAATATTAATAATAATTTTTGCGGTTCGTGCAATGCTGCTGCATAATAACCTGCGATTTGACCTTTTTAGCATTCTTGGAGATGTCTCTAAGAAGGAATTTTGCACAGAAATGGCAGAGTGTCCTTACTTTCCTTATCCAGTACTTTAACTTCACCCTACCTAACCAAAGAACGTTAAGGAAAAGAATGAAAGCTCTACTTGATTTAATATAAGTTCTGTAGATCCTAGCGCCGCCACAGCCTGGCGGGAAAGTGATATGCAGAGAAGGTCTCGCTCATGTCAAAGTGGGCAGCAAATGCATTGCTATACCTGCATTCATTGAAGTTTTTTTTATTTAGTTTTAAAATGCTAAATTAAATTATTGTTCATTTATTTTCTAATTTATTTACTGACACGATTTATTGTATTGAAAGTATAATTATTTTATTTCATAACATTATTTTATAATGAAATCTTGTAATTTTTTTTTTTTAAATTCTGTAATTTTTAATATATTTTAGAAAGAAAACAAATGTTTATTTTAACATGACTTTTATTCACTTACTTTTTAAAAGTGATTTAAAAGCAGACACCACAAAAAATTAGACTGTGGAAAAGATGTTATAAAAAAAAATAAAATCAATTGCATTAAATATGGTTATAAATTTTATAACCATTGGAAAATTAGAATCCGGATAAAGTTTTATCACCAACTAAAATGTTCTTACTGTCAATACATTCATTTTTTTCAAGAATTTTTTTTTTGGCTAAAAAGCCTGCAACGTATGCAGCCGAATTTGTTTCAGATAAATTTGGATTTTCAATGTCTAGAGTTATTGGATCCGAGTTATTTGCGAGTCAAAAGAAGACTTTGCAACTGCTTCGAATTCCTTGGATGTTTCTTGGAACATTTCAAGTTGGCAATAAAAGTTCATCATATCCTTTTCACAGTTTCCTATTGACCAGGTTAAAATAACATTTGTGGCCCTAAGTTATTTTGTAGCAATGATGTTTTATTGCTTGGCAATTGTTTTACCTTAGCAACGCACGCGCAAGAAATTAATATGAGCTGAGGCCGCGCTGAAATGCATTGTTAAAACAGCACAAACAATCAAAAAACGTATATGGATAAGAAGTGAAGGCTGTCTTTATATCACGTGATAAAAGCTGCCCGATCATCGAACGGGGGCTTCGCTGCGACACACATTTCCCGCCAGACTTGGGCGGCGCCACTTACATCTACGCGAGCCTAGATTATGTTATTTTTAACAATTAACACAAGCAATCTACTGTAATAACTTTTAAAGTAATTGTTTGCAAGGAAACTTCAAGGTGAACGTGCTTGTCGCGGCAGCAGCTGACATGAGCGACCGTGCTAATCAACTGTTTCCACACATACATCAATCCATCATAAGGCGTTGCGAATTGTTGCTAGGAGGAATGCTCTGGAACCTTTAGCTAAAATCCATAAAGGATAATTTCCAATGATGCGATTTCGAGTGTGTCATATTCGACTGACTCGCATGTGTAGAAAGCAATTTATTACTCCTCCGACTTTTACTCCGACTCGAAGAACCGAACGAAATCGAAAAGACTAATCTCAGGTTGATTGATTCTTTTAAAGTTTTATTAAGGTTTGATCATGCGAATTAGGTCATGTGAAGTACGGGGTGATCCAAAAGTTAGTTCATCCATTTATATTTGAATAGATTGTAAAAAGTCAAAGCACACTTCCTGAAATGTTGGTAACAGCCTGTTCAATCAACAGTTTCCAAGTTTCACCGCAGTAAAGGAGGAGGGCGATGTTAGGTCAAAGAACGTATAAGGATAATGCTCGGTTCACATTGAGCCGGCAAGGCGGCAAAGCGGCGAAGCGGCAACCGTTGACGCATGCGCACTACGTCCAAGGCCAACTAGAAATAGGTCAATTCAAGTGCCGCGGCCGGCAAATAAGCCAGGCGGCAAAGTTGAAATTTGTTCAACTTTTGCCGGTTGCCGCTTTTGCCGGTTGCAGGCTCATCCAATCACGTTCGACTACTGGAGCACATGATCAAAAGAATGATGGCGGATCACAATTTTATAGTGAAATAGAATAAAGAGAATGCACTTTATTTTGTAAATGTGAAATTATAAATTGCTATTGTCCTTCAGCTTTTTACATCGTTAAATAGATACGTTTGGTTAAATTTTAATTAGATAATTCAGTTGGAAATATAGCAAGTTTTAGAACAGAAACGTGATCACGAATTTGGTTTTCGACCGCTTCGATTGAAAATATTGCCGATCGATGTTGGCGACAATCAAATTTAAAAATAATCTTGAAGACTTTTTTTATAAATACGAGAAAATATGCACACTGAATGAACAAATATAAATAAAACTAGAGTTTACTTGTATATTCTGTTTTATTATGTTATTAATTATGCTTTCTCAGCGACATATAACACAGTTGAACTTCTTTGACTTATAACGAACTCTGATATAAAAAAAAATATAAACGAAACAATTCGGAATTCTCAACTGTGCCAATTGGCCTTTCAACAGTGATATAACAAATTCCGAATTGTCTCAGATATAGCAAATTTCGAATATTACATTATGGTACTCTTCGTCCAGTTTTACTTCAATAACTTAAGATCGACACGACGCCGTCATTGTATAATTTCTCTTCCCTTGCCGCTTCTCTCGTGTCGGGCCAGTGGGAACAACTCGCGCGGGCGGCAGAGGAGGCAGGAGGGGGGAGGCAGAAAAAGACGCTTCGCCGCTTTGCCGCCTTGCCGGTCCAATGTGTACGGGGCATAATCCTTATACGTTCTTTGAACTAACATCGCCCTCCTCCTTTACTGCGGTGAAACTTGGAAACTGTTGATTGAACAGGCTGTTACCAACATTTCAGGAAGTGTGCTTTGACTTTTTACAATCTATTCAAATATAAATGGATGAACTAACTTTTGGATCACCCCGTACTTCACATGACCTAATTCGCATGATCAAACCTTAATAAAACTTTAAAAGAATCAATCAACCTGAGATTAGTCTTTTCGATTTCGTTCGGTTCTTCGAGTCGGAGTAAAAGTCGGAGGAGTAATAAATTGCTTTCTACACATGCGAGTCAGTCGAATATGACACACTCGAAATCGCATCATTGGAAATTATCCTTTATGGATTTTAGCTAAAGGTTCCAGAGCATTCCTCCTAGCAACAATTCGCAACGCCTTATGATGGATTGATGTATGTGTGGAAACAGTTGATTAGCACGGTCGCTCATGTCAGCTGCTGCCGCGACAAGCACGTTCACCTTGAAGTTTCCTTGCAAACAATTACTTTAAAAGTTATTACAGTAGATTGCTTGTGTTAATTGTTAAAAATAACATAATCTAGGCCTACCAACGTACACTAGATTGTTGTCATTAGATTGTTCAATGCAGTATTGTAAGTAAACGGAGCTGCGGGGACCCCATGTTCATATGACAAAAATTACTTCTAAGGACCTCTTCTATCATCTCCCAAAAAATCTGTACTCAATTCAAAAACACCCTGTATAGTATTTGAAAATATGTCCAATGAAATGTTATTTTTCCTAAAGAAGCCTGTTTTTAGCATTAAGAAATTACTTTAAAATTTTATATTCAGATAATAATTATTGTCATGAAATGTGTGAAAATCTAATTGTTATATCCTACGATATATAAATCACACGAAATTAATTAACCTCTTCTAAATATTTAAATATGGCATTTAAGCATAAGAATTTTAGATAAAAGCAATGAAGGAAAATAAGTAACTGTAATCAAAAAAGCAAAGATTTATAAAACTTAAGGGATTCGCATTGGAAATTTGAGGCGACGGCACATATTCATCTTTTCTTGAATTCCATAATACCAGACGCAACTGTACCATTTTATGAACTAGAAGAAATCCGAATGGTCAATTCCAAAAATGGCTAATGTTTTTACCCAGATATAAAAAGAGTACCATAAGTGAATAAAAAACTGTTACTTTAAAAAGGCTAACGAGTTTCGAATCAAATTTTTAATCTAAATACACTGCTGTTAAAAAAATGCAACACCTAGTAGGAAGGGGTCGATTTATTTGAAATTTTTTTACACATTCAGCATTAATCGCTCACAAGAAATGGTTCAAATTGCAAGACAGCACGTCCAGAAGATTGTATAGATTGGCCATGCCCCTCCTGGAGAAGAATGGTTGTAAATGGTTGCTTATTTTATTTTGTGTAAATTTCCATTTGGAATTAATTTTAACATACTTAAAGGGTTAATTGAGGTTTGGAAATGAAATTTCTGTTTGTGAATATGAATTTTTGTACTGCCTCTCAATATGTTTAAAATCTTGATGTTTGCTTGTTCCGTCCAGATTTACATGAAATCGTCAGTTTGGTATCTGCAAAGTACTCGAGCAGTTGACTGTAGGTGTGGTGACAACAATTGCAATTCCTCGCACACCCCGCCGTGCACATGTGCAACAACTCACGGAGTTTGACAGAAGTCGGATTGTGGGATTTCGAGAGGCCTGATGGTCTCATCGGCGTATCGCGGCGCAGATCTGTCGTAATGTTTCTTTGGCACCTCTATGTAGTCAGAAGTAGTTTTCAGAAGGAACACACTCACGTAGACCTGGTTGTGGTTGCCCACGCTTTACTGACCCAAGCCAAGACCCTAGGATCGGACAAGAAGCTTCGCGACCGGAGAGCCGAATGGAGTCCTGTGGTCTTTAGTGATGAGAACACATTCTGCCTCTACACCAGTGATGGACGTGTACGTGTGCGGCAAAGAGAAACTGCGTGGCATCTTCCACAGTGTATCCATCTACGGCATACAGGTCCAGCCCCTGGTGGGAGGTGCGATCAGTTACAACTGGCATGTTTGTGGATGTAACTTTGAACAGCTTCGGTATGTCCAGCAGATTGTGGAACCTGTTCTTCTGCCTTTCTTGCAACAGGAGAGTAACATGTTTCTCCAGCAGGATAACACTCGTCCACACGTATCTCGAGTTACCTTGCAGGCCTTTTAACACGTGACAATAATTCCCTGGCCAGCACAATCGCCAAACTTGTCGTTAATTGAGCAAGTGTGGGACATGAAGGGACGTAATGTTCATCGTCTTGCACACCAGCTGCAACAATCCACAATTGCGCCAGCATGTTCAGGAAGCTTGGAAAAACCTACTCCAAGACATCTAGTATCTTTATGAACGCATGCATGCAGGAGTCGATTCGAGTCGGCCTGCATTCAAGCTCACGGCGGTTATACGACTACTAATATGGTGTATTGGGACAAGGGAATCACCCTGTACAAGGTTCTTCTGGACTTATTGTCTTGTAATTTGAATCATATTCTTGTAAGCCAACAATGCTACACGTGTGCAAAATTTCAAATAAATCGACAAGTTTTTTGCCAGCAGTGTTTATTAGGAGATCTAAAAACTTCAATCCAGCAAACCCACTAATTACCTAAATTCATATTCAACCGGAATATTTTTATTTGCATACGCCAATTTACGACCAGTCCCAAATAAATTAGGAAGCGTGTTGCTCTAATAATATAAATTTTAATTCTCACATATCTACCCTTATCAATAAATCCAAAATTAAATCTAGAGGATTGAACTTACCATCAAAGTTTATATTGATTCTTAAAAGCAGTATAGAAACCCTAGTTTATACCATATGACTTTTCACGAGCTTTTCCGTAGTGACCGTTTGATATTGTTCAGGTTGGAGCTGGCGAATTTGTCCGGGATGCTGTTGAGGCTGGTCAACTGTAGTCAGTCGCGATTTCACTGATCTTGGCGGTTGTTGTGATAGGATATGTGAGCGCTCTTGTGAAGCTGCATGATATCTCTTGGCCGAGCACCATCTAAGGGTGGTGACCTATGATTTCGTCCACCGAACTAAAAATGAAATTCACTGATTATCAAATTAAAAACTCATGTCTCGAGGCAATATGTTGAAATTTGGAGAGAGAAAAAAATTCTTCTGTACACATGTGACCAAATTTTGTGCAACTATCTCCTCCGAAACGGCAAGCTCCAAAACTGAATGAAATAAATACACTCATCAGAGGGTTCCTTAAATTGTGCCGTGATCTTTTTTCTGACAATTAATTAAGTCTTTTTAGAGATATAAATTATTTCTAAAAATAAAGAAGTAATTGCAGAATTCATACCATAGAACGAAAGTAAATTGGACACCCACTGACTCCTCTGAGATGAATGAATAATTTTTATCAAAAAATTGTTTATCTCTGATAAGCCATAAGCGAGTTATAAAAGTTGTTATTGCACCCCGAAGTCTAAAATTTTTCTTCACTGTAATGGACTATAAAGCCTACAAGGCCGCGGGTTCGAATTCCGCTATAGCACAGTGGTCCGGATTAACAATCTTTCTGGAAAAAATATTTTTCTTGACAAATGAGTAGAATTTAAATTTTTTATTATGTTTAATATATACAATAATATAAAGAGTGATTTTAAAAAAGTGTGTATAACTGTAAGCAATGACAGAGGTGACCAGAATGAACATTTTCTTTTAATAGAATAGGCGCATTCGGGGGCACTCAGATCTGAGAAAACAGCGTTCGGCGAGCACTTTGTTACTTCCGCCTGAAAACGTGTTCGGCACGCAACGAATCTGTCAGATTCTGAGCTCAGGCGCTCAGCAAGCTTTTCTTTTTCTGACTTCTCAGAATAAGCATGGCGGCGCTCACTGCGATGGGAAGCTATCAAAAAAGCTACGAGAGCCACATCATGGTGATACCCAGTGTACTCTTTCCTTCCTGGCCTTATGGAAAACTCTTATCGGGATCGAATGTTATATGCATACTCGATTGCTTATTTGATGTTAATTTTTATTACATGTAAACTAAAATTAGTAGATCCGCCATTTCTTTTCAATATTGTAAGGCCTGTAAAGTCATTTCTTTCTGAGATAAAAGAGCGTTCGGCAACGGTCACTCAGACGCTCAGAAAAGCGGTCAGATACCACGTGATAGTTCTCTCAGATCTGAGTGCCGCCGAATGCGCCTAATGTGGGGTCGCAAGTACATTGTTCAGTAGCTATCACGTGTTATGTTTATTGCTTGAATTATCACGTTCCTGCAGAGGATTCCACTTGTTTATTGCACGTGCATTGCTACAATTATTGCATTGAGTTCGCTGCACTGTAGCCTGGCCAGCTCGCTCAGCTGACCTCATCCCGCTTGATTTTTTTGTATGGGGCCATCTTCAGAGCCTAGTGTATGAAACACCTGTGGACACAGCGGACGATTTTGTAGCACGAATTTCTATTGCTGCTGGTACTATTCAAGATACTCCAGACATGTTTCACCGGGTGCGAGAATCCTTACGTCGGCGGTGTCAGCTATGTCGCACCACTGGTGGCCGTCATTTCGAACATTTGCCTTGAACTGGCGTCGTCATTGTATGTAATGTTTACAGCTTTTGTTGTCTCTTTTGGTTGGCGTCTAAACCAGAGGATACACATGATGTACACGAAACTGTATTTTTGTCATTAACATAAAGTGTCTTGCACATAAAAGGTGATAGCTCCTGAATAATGTATTTGCGACCCCACATTGAATTAAAAGAAAATGTTCATTCTGGTTACCTCTGTCATTGCTTAATAAATGTATTAATGTATATATTTATTTATTTATTTATTTATTTATTTATTTATTTATTACCACCTCTGCTGAGATGCAAAGATTAAGACATACCATTAAATGTCATGACCGCAAATAAAACTGTGCATCTGTTCAAAATTATAAGTCTTTATATACTTGGATTTGGTTTGTCAATACTAAGTTAATGAAATTATATTACATCTACTATAATATTATATCAGGTTGTTGCAAAAGTTTCTTCCGGTTCTAGAACCCGTGCCCAAGAAGGGCCCATTTTCCGAGGGGGGGGGGTGTTTATATGTTTTCAAACAAATTATTGCATTCGATTCCTGAATATCTCTGCTATATTACATCCAAGAATCAACTTTCTGACTATACATCTGTGAGTGCCATCAACGGTCTGAAATGGACCTTTCACGCGAGCATATTCGAGCAATAATCTTCTACGAGTATTCTGGAAAGATCAGTGCTGCGCAATGTCACCGAAACATTTGCCAACGTTTAGGTGATGGCACTGTTAGTTTACGTACAATGAAAGAATGGGGAGATAGCAATCTTCAAGATGCACCTCTCTGGTCGGCCAATCATGATTTCAGATGGTGATCTACGCCAAGCAATTGATGAAGATCACAATGTAACAACGAGGGAACTCGCAGAACAGTTCAAGGTTCACTTTTCAACCATTGCCCGGCATCTGCATGAGCATCTGTCATTCAAATTCAATCGTTTTTGTTTTGTAATAAAAATCCGGAAAAAACGTTTGCAACAACCTGATATATCCTGTCTCAGCTTTAGTTGAGAGTGACATCACGAGTGAAGCGGTTACAGTTCGTCCGTCTGAAGAAATAGTTTAAACAAATTTCTGTATAAAAAATTCAAAATTTTGTCTGCAATCCTATTTCATATTTTTCTCCTCTATATAGTAAAAAAAGCAGGCGGATAGAAAAGCCATTTGACGAAATTAAAAAAAAAGAAATTTAACAGCCGAAGGATATGTTGCTGTGTAATATGTCAGATAAGCGACGCTTTTCGGTGACGTCACTCTCATCTGAACCGAGGCCAACGAGAAAGACAGGCCTCGAAGCGGAAAAGTCACCTGACCATCTGGGTCCGAACAACAATCCAACCTTCATTGTTTCCAACAAACGAAAAAATACTGATTGTTAAAATCCAACATGGAGACAATGAAGGATAAATTGTTGGCCGGACCCCGATGATCATGTGACTTTTGAGTGCCCTGGCCTGTCTCTCGTTGGCCTCGCATCTGAAGCAAAGCCAAATAGAAAGACAGGCCCTGACCAACACCACCTCTACTTAAAGCCTGAGCGCGAAAAAGCCATACATTGTTACATCATGATACGAGGTCATAATTTTGAGATTATTATTGGTAGAAATGCGATTAAAGATGACTTTTTATGATGATATAACAATGGGCGAGGTCAAAAATGCAAACACCCAGTTGGGTTGGTGAAGCAATGATTATTGCTCGATTGTTAATGTATTGTTACTATCGTAGCAACAATGATTATCTTCACTAACTCGACTCGGTGTTAGGATTTTTGACCTCGCCCAATGTATCAAATTTTCGCGCTCAGGCTTTGAGTAGAGGTGGTGTTGCCCTGACGCGGAAAAGTCACCGGAACATAGAAGTCTGAGTAACAATGTAACCATCTTGGATTTTAACAATCAGTATTTTTTCGTTTGTTGAAAACAATGAAGATTGGATTGTTATTCGGACTGCTATGGTCAGGTGACTTGTTCGCGTCATGGCCTTGTATTTCTCGTTGGCCTCGCATCTGAAGCGTAGCCTACGAAAAAGACAGGCCCCGGCGCGGAAAAGTCACCTGACCATGGTTGGCTGATCAACAATCCAATCTTCATTGTTTTCAACAACCGAATAAACACTGATTTTTAAAATCCAAGATGGAAACAATGATGATTACATTGTTATTCAGCCTAGGATAAGGTGACTTTTCCGCGCCGTGGCCTGTCTTTCTCGTGGGCTACGCACCTGAAGCGAGGCTAATGAGAAAGACATGCTCCGGCACTGAAAAGTCACCTGATCAAGACAGGTCTATCAACAATCGAACTTTCATTGTTTCCAACAAACGAAAAAACGCTGATCGTTAAATCCAAGATGAAAACAATGAAGATTACATTGTTGCTAGATATCTTGGTCAGGTGACTTTTTAATGCCAGCCTGGGCACTGTTAGGGCCTGTCTTTTGCATAGGATATACATCTGAAGCATAGCCGACGATAAAGACAGGCCTGGGCCAACACC
>JAHWFO010117029.1:0-21629 GCA_023313115.1 Rhysida immarginata
TCACATTCCATATCTTAGCATTAGAAGTTTCCAATGGTTTCATAATGGTATCATTAAAACATGAAGCATGGAACCAAATTAGATTATCATTAATTTTACGTCATATCCATTCATGACACATCATTTCAAGCGGTTTGATATATTACATGTCAGAATTTAGCATTGAAAGTTCCCATGAACCATAATTGGTCCACTAAACCAGCTCCCTTGGTACCGATTTCGAGTAACATTAACTTTACATTATTTTCCTTCAATGAGACACACTTTCTTGCTCATAGACATCTGTTTATTGCCAATTTCCTTCATGAAACATCATTCTAAGTCGTTTGATATATTACATGCCATATTTCAGCATTGAAAGCTCCAATGAAACATAATTGGTCCACTAAACCAGCTGCCTTGGTACCAGTTTCGACTATCATTAATTTTACGTTATATTCATTCATGACACACCATTCCAAGTCGTTTGATATACTACATGTCATATTTTAGCATTGAAAGTTCCCATGAACCATAATGGGTCCACTAAACCAGGTGCCTTTGCACCAACTTGGAGTATCATTAATTTTACATCATTTTCCTTCAATGAGACACAGGGAAACCACTTATCTGCATCATATTAGAATTTTTCTGGGGATAAGTGGTTTCCCTGTGTCTCATTGTTTTAAGTCCATCCACAGTTTCTTGCCATTGTACATCTGTTTATTGTCAATTTCCTTCATGAAACATCATTCCAAGTCGTTTGACATATTTTATTTCAGCATTAAGAGTTCCAATGATACATAATGGGTCCACTAAACCAGATGCCTTGGAACCAATTTCGACTATCGTTAATTTTACGTTATATTCATTCATGGCAGATCATTTCAAGTCGTTTGAAATATCACATGGCATATTTTAGCATTTCAAGTGTAAAATGAACCATAACTCTTTCATTAAACCAGATGCGTTTGAGCCAATTTCGAAAATAATTAATTTTATGTTATATTCTAATTTTTTTGATATTTTGCATGCCAAATCTGAGCTTTGAAAGTTTCCACTGAACTATAATGGTTCCATGAAACCACATACCATTGAACCTATTTTGACTATCATTAATTTTACGGTAAAATTCAACCATGACATGTTATTTCAAGCTGTTTTATCTGATACATATCTTAGCATTGAAAGTTTCCAGTGGACCAAGAAGGGTACCACTAAACCCCATACCCTTTAACCAGTTTCGACTGATACTGATCAATAAGGAAGATCATCACGTATTTTCACTTAATTCACAAGCCTTTTTTCTGCTTTAGCTATTGAATGCATTTGGCAGTGCACAGGTTATTTATACATGAAATTGTTTAGTGAAACACGTGGTCCCCTATTTCATTTGTGACCTTTTGAACCGGAAGTAGTTCACCGATATTTCCACCAACGAACACAGTCTTCCGATTTCCCTAAGTTGTGGAATGGCGAAAGCGGAAGTCGAAAATTCGGAAGCGTTCGAAAGCTACAGCACCAACAGACAGACAGACAGACGGACAGACGTACATTGTGAAAACATAAGTACCTATCGGTCCTTATAATCGCAATTGATTCTATCATTCGTGTTCTAATGATACCATTATGATACCCATTGGAAACTTTCAATGCTAAGATATGGCATGTAAGTACTTGCGCTTTATATTATCAATAGTTAGTTTCTGTTTGACAAATTTTAACAATAACTAATCATTCCTTCAATGGTACATGCTTACGTAGAATAGCGTTGGTAATAGTTTATGAAGAAAGAATTGACCCTTACACAGAACCCTTCAACAATTAACGCTTATTTCATTAAATAGGAATGTTTACAAATTAAAGGATTCGTATATGATCCAATCTATAGAGAATTTCTACTTTCTCCATTTAACTTTTCAGGTATTTCTATTCCGTTTGAACTATACATTTCCCTTAGAAGTACGCCTTGCTTAGCAACCAGAGGCATCCTTAGCAACTTCATCTAATTCTTAACGATAGGCTTCTTTAGAAATCAAATGCTTTCCTTTTTAATTAGATAATGAATAGATAATAAAAGCTAATGTGGATAGTTATGATGTAAATATCAATAAAAAACTCTTTAGCCACAACAAAGAAATAATGGAAAAATACAACCGTAATCTGGAGAATCCTTTCGGTAGCGATTGCTACCATCGTTCTGCAGTCCAGGAGTAAACTAATCCAAATAGACGAGTTAACTGCCTGTTGAATCGACAATCGACAATCGAACAGTGTAGTGTATCGGTATTCGTGTGGAACTTGAAGCATAGCTTCCATAATCTCACCCTTCATAATCATATTCCAAGGGAAATACACTGAACTAGAAAAGAAGCCTGATGTAACGTTTTGGAATGTTTGCAGTTCTTTCCACCTAGTCTTACATATTGTGGCCCAGACGGGCATACCATACGTCAAGATGGTCCGAACAATGACCTTATAGAGTAGGAGTTTATTATCAATGTTTAGAGCACTATTCCGGCCCAGCAGAGCAATCAAGCTAAAATTGGCTCTCCTGGCCTTATTCAACGCATAAGTTGCGTGGGGAGTCCAGGTAAGTTTAGAGTCAATAACAACACCAAGATATTCATAAGTTTCAACCCAGTCCAGTTTTTTGCCATATAGTGTTAGAGAAACTAATGATCTCTTTCTCTTCTTGGAGACAAACATCGCCTTGCATTTGTCTACATTCAATTTTAGCCTCCACTTGCTAAACCAGCTTTCACACTCCTTTAGAGCCTTCTGTAGCCGCGAGACTACTATGGCTGGTTGACGAGCACAGGTCAGTATAGCAGCGTCATCTGCGTAAAAAAAGAGCTTACATTTGGAAGGACTTGGAAAGTCTCGCATAAAGTAATTGAATAATACTGGCCCCAGGACTGAACCCTGTGGGACACCAGCTTTTACTTCATACATAGGAGATAGACTATCTCCAACTCTGGCCTGAAAGAACCGGTTGGAGAGAAACGAGTGTATCAGAGTAATTATGTCTTGAGGAAATCCATCCATAATCATTTTAAAAATAAGACCATCGTGCCAGACTTGGTCGAAGGCTTTGTGTACATCGAGGAAAACGACCCCACAATACATAGAGAGATTAAGGGGCTCATTGATATCCGCTGCAAGCCTCCATGTTTGGAGTTGGCAGAAATGGTTTGAGCGAAAGCCAAATTGTTCATCGCGGATGAGATCGTTAGCATCACAGTACTCAATGAATCTCTTGAGAATTGTTTTTTCCAGGATTTTGGAAATTGATGGTAACAAGCTGATGGGCCTGTAGCTAACAGGATTTGCAGGATTTTGTCCTGGCTTAGGAATGCTTAAGACAACTGATTGCTTCCAAGCATCCGGGAAGTAAGTGTTCTTCCAGGAGTCATTAATCACTTTTGCAATATCTTGAATTGTATTTTGAGGTAAATTTTTCAAAGCACTGTTCTTAATAGAGTCTTTACCTGGAGCTTTTCTCGTTTTTAAATTTTTAATGATGCTTAGGACTTCATTTACATCAATGCTATGTTTTGGGAATTCATTGCCGTGAATATTATAGAAGCCAGTTATGCAGGATTTTACTTTCTCAGACATATCAAGTCCTATTTGCCGACCATCAGTAGGCGTGACAAACTGTTCTGAAAGTGAACATGCAATAAGCTGAGCTTTATCATCATCATTCGTGATGAATTTGCCATTTTGGGCTAACAGAGGTGGGATATTTATGGCTTTCTTGTTTTGCAAGGCTCGAACCATGCACCAAACAGGGTTATCGTGGGTCGACAGACTCTTAACTTTATCGCTCCACCTGTCATTACGAAGTGCTTTTACCTCCTCGTGAACTCTTCTAGTGAGCCTATTATACTTGGTACCACTGCCTTCTAACCTTATTCCTTTGCTCAATTAATTGTTTGATTTCTGGGGTGAGATCAAGGTGATCAGCTCGCTTGGACTCTAAGGGTGAAGCACTAGAGTCAATAGCTGCATTTATACGTTTAGTAAGCTTTTTCACATTGGTATCTATGTCGCTCGTACTATGTACGTTATTTAGTGGGTCGTAATCATGTTGAATAAAATCAGGCCGTATTTATAATAGTAACTAACCAATCCTGAAGAAAGGAACAACTAAAGTGTTCATTGGACGGTTCTTTTGATAAGCCATCGGATTAGCGAAGTATCGCTAATCGGCCCCATATCTTGATTTAGAATCGATGTTTTCTTAACTCGATGAATAGCAATGCTTTCGAACGGGTCCAAGAGTTGTCTTTTGTTTATTGCGTGTAACAGTTTAACATTGGTAATGGGAAAATCGTGGCCGGTGTCGATGGAGTGTTTGGCTACAGCTGATTGATTAATTCTTCCGAATTTCCTATGTGCCAAATGTTCCTTGTATCTTGTGCCAATATTCCTAACCGTTTGACCTCGGTAGACTTTATCACATTGGCCACACTTTATTTCATAAATTCCAGCATGAAGTAAATCCTGTATTTTGTCCTTAGGGTTGTGTAGTAAGTCCTTAGTCTTGTTCGGGTTGTTGAAGCACAGGGAGAAGTTGAAGGCCTTTTACCAGTTGCTTGTTGTGGGGGACTGAAATCCTGTTCTCCTTGTTCTTTTGGATGCTAAAGGTGGTGATGTCACTGATGAATTTTTTGTATTTCCTTTTTCGTAGTAAGTCCGTGATCGTGCGTTCATTGTAACCATTATTGGTCGCAATCTTTTTGATTAGCTTGATTTCTTCATGGAACCTATCTCTGTTTAGGGGGATGTTGAGAGCCCTATCCAGCATGGCGATGAATGTTGCCATCTTTTGGTTCCAAGGGTGGCTGGATGCGATCGGAATGTAATTTAGTCCATTCGAAGGTTTTCGATAGATATCGAATTCCAATCGGTTTTCACCCCTAATAATGGTGACGTCGAGGAAGGGTAGTCTTCTGTCTTTTTCCAACTCCGAAGTGAACTGTATGAAAGGATAGAAACTGTTAATGTGTGTTAAAAAATCATTAATACTACATTTGTTGGTGTCAAAAATGGTGAAAATATCATCAACATAGCGGTACCAACAATCGGGGAAATAAAAGTTAGAAGTCCTGAGAATGTCTTCGAAGCTTTTCAAAAATACCTCCGCCAAGATGAGGCTGAGGCATGAGCCCATAGGCGTCCCCTCAGTCATCTTAAACACTTGATTCTTAAAGCTGAATATGTGGTTACTGGTGCATATTCTGACGAGTTTAAGGCTTTCTGATTGTACAATAGGAGGCACTTTGCATTCTTTCTCGAATGCTTTAAAATCCTATCGGTCCTGGGCATTTAGGTTGCCTGACTTGATAGGACCGATAGGTACTTATGTTTTCACAATGTGCATCCGTCTGTCCGTCCGTCTGTCTGTCTGTCTGTTGTGCTTTTGCTTTTGAACGCTTTCGAATTTTCGACTTCCAGTTTCGCCATTCGACAACTTAGGGAAATCGGAAGACGGAGTTTGTTGGTGGAAAAAAACCGTTGAACTACTTCCGGTTCAAAAGGTCACAAATAATATAGGGGACCACGTTTTTCACTGTACAATTCCATGTATAAATGGTCAGGCCAAGCCGCCAAATGCTGTTCTCTCTTTGGCATTCCATAGCTAAAGCAGAGAAAAAGCTTGTGAATTAAGTGAAAACACGTGATGTTCTTCCTTGATGGTCAAAATCAGTCAGAACTGGTTCAAGGGTATGTGGTTTAGTGGAACCATTATGGTCCATTGGAAACTTTCAATGCTAAGATGTGGCATGTATTATAACAGTTTGAAATAACATGTCATGTTTGAATATTACCGTAAAATAAAAGATTGTCGAAATAGGTTCAATATTATGTGGTTTCATGGAACCATTATGGTCCACTGGAAATAGAGAGAATTGGAGCCAGAAACTGTGGACAAAGACTAACAAGGACTCAAGGAAACTACTAATCCACAACAAAAGTTTATTCATGCGAATGCGCATTTCGGCAGCCAAGCCGCCTTCGTCAGCGTATCCAAGACTTGATCAGGACAGAGAGTTCTGTTCAGATGAAGTATGAGAATTACATAGACGTATATATAGTAAAAAATGAACTAGTTACAATCCAATCAAAAGGCAAAAAAAAAATAGATACAACGAAAAACAATAAATCTATAGGCTAGCTGAGATTAACCAATAAGTGTTTCTTATACGGTTATTTTTCCTATTGTTCAATGTGGGTAGATGTAGAAGTTTTGCCGCATCTCTTAGTTGTGTTACGTCCAGGGGACCTGCGTCACTGTTTAGTAAATTAGTTGCATCTTCATTGGTGATTGCGTAGGATTCCAGAAAGTTTAACAACCTGGGGTCATTCGTGCTGTATATAATCTTGATGTCTTCGCGTTTATAATCGTGTTGGAGGCCTAGAATATAGTCAGCGAACCTAGATATTGCAAAGTTTCCATTTCTGATATACCTCAAATGTTCGCCTACTCTCGTCTTAACTTCTCTCCGCGATTGACCGTAGTAGACTGCGTCACATTTGGCACATGGCAACCTATAGACCCCAGGTCTATCTCCTTGTGGAACTATATCCTTTGGGCTCTTTATCAATTTACCGATTGTGTTGGGACTCTGGGATTCTCTTCATGCCCCTATTCAGTTGTAGATTGTAGGGTAAGACTAAAATACTTCCCGGTGTTTTTTCCTTTTGCAGCGTGGTAACATTCTTCAGCAATAGCTTTTGTTTTACCTTCTTGGAGATTCTGCTAATAATTTCTTTCTGGTATCCATTCTGAGTAGCAAATTCTTCAATCATTCTGAGTTATTTATTCCTGCTTTCAGCATACAGGGGGATGACGTGCGCCCTATAAATCATATGACGAAAGGCTGCCAATTTGTGCTTATGGCTATGGTTTGAGTCCTGTTTTATGAAGTTAGGGACAAAATTTGCTTTCCGGTGGATGTCATAACTCAGTTCCTGGTTGTACCTATTTAATCTAATGTCCAGGAAGGATATATATCGCTTCCCACGACCATAAATATCGCTGACCATATTCTAGACCTCCAACACGATTATAAACGCGAAGACATCAAGATTACATACAGCACGAATGACCCCAGGTTGTTAAACTTTCTGGAATCCTACGCAATCACCAATGAAGATTCAACTAATTTACTAAACAGTGACGCAGGCCCCCTGGACGTAACACAACTAAGAGATGCGGCAAAACTTCTACATCTACCCACATTGAACAATAGGAAAAATAACCGTATAAGAAACACTGATGACACTTGATTGGTTAATCTCAGCTAGCCTATAGATTTATTGTTTTTCGTTGTATCTATTTTTTTTGCCTTTTGATTGGATTGTAACTAGTTCATTTTTTACTATATATACGTCTATGTAATTCTCATACTTCATCTGAACAGAACTCTCTGTCCTGATGAAGTCTTGGATACGCTGACGAAGGCAGCTTGGCTGCCGAAATGCGCATTCGTATGAATAAACTTCTGTTGTGGATTAGTAGTTTCCTTGAGTCCTTGTTTGTCCACTGGAAATTTCAAAGCTCAGATTTGGCAAGTAATATATTAAACAACTTGGAATGACGTCTCATGAATGAAGATAACATAAAATAATTAATTTCGAAATTGGCTTAGACGCACCTGGTTTAGTGGAACCATTAAGGTTCATTGGAACTTTCAATGCTAAAATATGGCATACAATATATCAAACGACTTGAAATGATCTGCCATGAATGAATATAACGTAAAATTAATGATTCTCGAAATTGGTTCAAAGGCACCTGGATTCGTGGAACCATTAAGGTTCACTGAAACTTTCAATGCTAAAATATCGCATGTAATATACCAAAAGACTTGGAATGATGTGCCTTGAATGAATATAACGTAAAATTAATGATAGTCAAAATTGGTTCTAAGGCATCTGGTTTAGTAGACCCATTGTGGTTCATGGGAACTTTCAATGCTAAAATATGGCATGTAATATATTATACGTCTTGAAATATTGTGTCATGAATGAATATAGCGTAAACTTAATGATAATATAATTTGGTTCAATGATTTATGTTTTAATGATACCATTATGAAACCATTGGAAACTTTCAATGCTAAGATATGGCATGTAATTACTTAAGCCTTATATTATTATCATTAGTTAGTTGCGTTAGGCAAATTTTAACAATAGCTAGTAGCTAATCATTCCTCCAATGGTACTTGCTTACGTAGAAAAGCTTTGGCAAAAGTTTATGCAGAAAGAATTGACCCTTACACAGAACGATTCAACAATTAACACTTATTTTATTAAATAGGAATGCTTACAAATTAAAGGATTCGTATGTGCTCTAATCTATAGGGAATTGCTACTTTCTCCATTTAAATTTTCAGGTAGTTTTATTCAGTTTGCACTATACATTTCCCTTAGAAGTACACGTTGCTTAGCAACCAGAGGCTTCCGTAGCAACCTCATCTAATTCTTAACAACTTAAGGCTTTTTTACAAATCAAATGCTTTCCTTTTCGTTCTCGAATGCTTTAAAATCTTATCGGTCCTGGGCATTTCGGTTGCCTGACTTGTTTATTTAGTTATTTACAAAATTTGCATCCCATATAGTATATGTAATAAAGTAGCATAATCTACGAGGGGAGTTCAATAAGTAATGCAACAAATTTTTTTTCTCGGCCAATTTTGGTTGAAAAAACTGGACATTTCTTGTGGAACATTTTCAAACATTTCCGCTTCGTCTCGTATAGTTTCATTGACGTCCGGTAGGTGATAGCGCTATATGGAGCTGTTAAAATGTCGTCTACAATGGAGGTGCGTTCCAAATAACGGGCAGTGATTGAGTTTCTTTTGGCGGAAAACCAGGGCATCTCAGATATTCATAGGCGCTTGCAGAATGTCTATGGTGATCTGTCAAAAGTGTTTGATTGTGATCCGTTGATCTGCTCGAATGAGAGTGTTCGCATGTTTCGACACTGCAAGAGTCAGAGCTGTGCACGGCCGGCCAGATCGCGGAAGATCAGACAGTTTTGCTTGACCTTGCGGCGATGATGACACACGCTTTACCCAACGATTCACTGTGCTTTTATCCACTGCCAGATCACCGAACACATTTTGCAAGCGCCTATGAATATCTGAGATGCCCTGGTTTTCCGCCAAATGAATCTCAATCACTGCCCGTTGTTTGGAACGCATCTCCATTGTAGACGCCATTTTAACAGCTCACTATAGCGCTGTCACCTATCGGACTTGAATGAAACTATACGGAAATGTTTGAAAATGTTCCACAAGAAATTTCCAGTTTTTTCAACCAAAATTGGCCGAGAAAAAAATGTGTTGCATTACTTATTGAACTACCCTCGTATTTACATACTGCAGTAGATTTATATAGGGAGAATACAAAAGTCTGAACCCCACTTTTATTTTTTGAACCGAAGCAGATATGTCAATTTTGATGAATCCAATGAATAGGAAGTTGTAGGTGGCCTATCCCATGGTGCACTTTTCATCATCCCAAATATGCAAATTAGGACACATTCAAAACTTATCTCAAAAACCGTAAGGGATAGAGAAAGAAACCCAATTGCAAACTTGATCAGCATAAAAAAACAAACAAAACAAAAAAATCATCCAAATCGAACCAATCAATCACCCACAATCACGTGGTGAAGTGTTTGTAGCTTACAAACAGTCACACTGCACAAACAAGTTACTTCAAACAGTTTAAAAAAAAGTTAATCAACAAAATGCTCGATGTGACGACCGTGGGCACCATAACACAATTGGGCAGGGAACGTAACTGACGCCAAAACATCGGCAAGCATGGCTGGTGTCACTCCTCGGCACGCTTCCTGGATTCATTGAACCAGATTCTCCAGTGAGGCGGGCTGCGTAGCATAAACCTTGTCCTTCAGGTATCCCCACAAGAAAAAGTCAAGTGGTGTAAAATCAGGGGAGCGGGGTGGCCAACAAACTGGTCCTCCTCGGCCAATTCATTGTTGTCCAAACATCTCACTTAGACGTTCGCGAACGACCAACCCGTAATGTGGAGGAGCTCCATCATGCTGAAACCACGTGCGCTGATACGAGGCCAATGGTAAATTGTCAATGAAGTCTGTGACTACCACGTTGAGAATTTCAGCCCGATAGGGTTCTGCAGTCAGTGTTCCATCGTAAAAATACGGACCAACCACAGTGTCATTGTGCAATCGACACCACACATTGATTCTCCAGTTCACTTGATGAGTTGCTTCTCGCAGACATCTTGGGTTTTCGTCTGCGCAATGATGATGGGTGTGCCTGTTGATAACTCCATCCCTGGTGAGCTGGGCTTTATCTGTCCACAACACCTCAGGAATGAAATTTGGATTGTCATCCAGGCAGGTAAATAACCAGTTGCAGAAGGCGTCCCTAGCAGCATAATCCAATGGCAGTAACTCCTGGTGACAATGAATATGGTATGGGTGAAAATGATGTGCGTGTAGAATGTTCAGAACAGTTCTCTGATGGCACCCAACATCTACAGCAATTGCTCTGCTGCTTGTGTGGGGATTTGCAGCAACTGCAGCCAGAACTAGTGTTTTTTTATCGTCGTCGCCTTGTGCCCTTGTTCGTCCTCGTTCTGCATTAACATTCCCTGTAGCCTCGCATTGTTTGACGAGATGGATGGCGTTCGTTAGGGTATCTGTCTCGATACAACCTAACTGCAGCATGTAGGTTTCTCCTTGCCTCTCCGAAGCAGAAGATCATGTTGACCATTTCCGGAACAGTGTAGCTTGCCATCCTGGAATTGTTCTGTCTTCTGTGTGCTGAAACATGCCTTTTATTTGCTTTTCCGCATGAAAGTGAATGTGAGTATGGTAATTTATGTTATTTTGTTTGTTTTTTTATGCTGAACAAGTTTGCAATTGGGTTTTATCTCTATCCCTTACGGTTTTTGAGATAAATTTTGAATGTGTCCTAATTTGCATATTCGGGATGATGAAAAGTGCAAAGATGATGAAAAGGCCACCCACAAATTCCTATTCATTGGATTCATCAAAAAAGACATATCTGCTTCGGTTCAAAAAATAAAAGGGGGGTTCAGACTTTTGTATTCACCCTGTATAACAGATTGAATACATGCTGCTTATGATTATAGCAATGTTTTAAAGTATAGTTAATAATTTCATTTCTAGTAGCATAAGTTAGGGCATTCCAATTTTGAAAGACGTTATACGGAAATAAAGAAGCTATAAATCTGGAGACAGTGTTCGGCGGGAGTAACTTGTATCTCTGGGTTTCATGTGTTTGTGTCGAATTAGAGATCCAGTGTCTCACAAAATGTATGGCGTGTTCAGTTACAGTAAGAGCATAGTGTAATTATTTTAATCGGGCATTGTTTATCATATAAGGAAATGCTGGCATATCATAAGTTTCATACTTTTCAGACATCGAATCATACTTGAAGAGACCAAGGGCAGTTCGTAAGACACAATTTTAGGCCTCTTCTACTCTAGAAATAAAATATTTGATGCCGAGGACTATATGACTATTACATATTCAATTTTAAATAATGGTTATTAAATATAAATAAAATTATTTAATAACAAAATAACAAAATAATAATAATAACAAAATAATTAATAAATAATAAATAAAATCAAAATAAAACTAGAAATAAAAAAAAATAAAAAGCTCTTTTTTTATAAAAATAATAAAAAAATAAAATAAAAATAAAATAAAAACTATTATTTATTGTATTCCAGGGTTTTTGTGTCTCGTCGGTTTCTCTTATAAATATCTGTTCATATTCAATTTTAGGGATCAAGACCGCTTTAATTATTTTTATCATTTCATTTCTAGTTAATATACTTATAAGACGCTTGAACAGAAACTTCAATCGATTTAGGTAAATAATAAGAGCTTCAATTGTTTCCTTAAAGGAAATTTTATTGTCTATTATAAGGCCTAACATCTTACGAACGGGACTTGTCTTTTGCTTTTCATTTAGTAAAATGTTGGTTTTAGATTGATTGAAAGTTTAACCATGTGTAGTATACCAATTGTTTAAGGTATATATATATCCTCATTTATATGCTGAAGGATTTTGGCTTCATCAGTTCTAGCAAACGCTTTGAACAGGATATTATCGTCAACGTACGGAATGATGTTACAGTTTAACGGAACTTTAAGTATTTCTGCCGTGCCAGCAGCATAGAACACAGTTGCCGTAGGCAAGCCTTGAAGAAGACCTCGAGTGGACGAAATCGTTTAATTGGGCAACTGGGTATAATTAGTTCTACTGGTAAAGAGATCTTGTAACAGATTCAAAGTTCTTGAGTCAATCCCAAAACCTGAAACCGATTATATAATTGATTTCTGACAACGATATTGAAGGCATAAGAAATGTCATCGTTGACCAAGTAATATACAAAGCCTTTTTCTAAGGCGTTATAATATAATTAAGCACCTGAAGTAGTGAGTATATTATCGGAGTTTTCGGTCGACCACCATATTGATTTGAATGTATTGTAGACCACAGAAACTTGGAGAGGTCAGAAAATATCAATTTTTCAGCAATCTTTGCAAAAGTGGATAGAATGCATATTGTTCTGTAATTATACGAGATTTCATCAATCGAGCCTTTTTTGAAGATCGGGACAATCAAAGTTTTTGGAAATACAAAGGAAATAGTTGAATCTAAATGATATTTTGAAGAAGAGATTTTGAAATAGCATGTCACCAAAGTGGCCCCAATTTTTCATGGCTGTCAACAAACCACAAGACACTTTGTTGTTAGTTTGTTTAATAACCCATCTAAAATAGTCAAGGAAATATGAGGATATACACTTGTCTGAATAATATATTGAGTATTGTGACTGATATCCTATATTAAAGTGAGCCTTTAGTCAAAAAATTTTTTTTGATATTTTATACATCTAAGTCTAAAAACACTAGTCCGCGTGGAAAAAAAAATCAATATCTACCTTTATTTATTAATAAACACAATTTTTAGACGAAACATTATAACCCATGGAGGCTGCCATCTTTCCCCGAATGCGCAAAGGAACACGGGAATTATGTGACGTCAGGTATGACCTGCGCAAAACAAGGCCAACTATAGTTGAGAACGCGCAGCTGCAACAGGCGATCCAGCTTTAAGAAATAACGTGGTTTACTGCATTGCTTATGGCTGTAATAATAGGTCTACGACAAACAAAACTTGCAGCTAAAAAATCAACAACGGTCGAAGCTATGGTTGCATAACAGGGAAAATTGTCCAGTAAATGAAATAGTCAGGATGTGTTCGGATCATTTTACTGAATTTTGTTATGAGAGAGATTTCAAGGGAGAATTGTTAAGGGTCGCAAGAAGCTAAGAAGGCCGCCGTCCTCTCTCCTGAAGCCGGGCGCGATACCGACGATTTTTGTTCATCGGCAACCTGAACAAACACCAAGGAGAATACTTATCCAAACAGCTCCAGAAATACAAAGACCGACTTGAAGTAAGTTTAAAATTCAAAATGAAATGTCGGTATTTCTTATATATATGACGGTAAAAGGAACGAGGTTAAAATACATCGCCGAACTTGATCGCATTAGGCTTAACACGCGAATGATAAAATAGATTACTGCTAACCTTTACCCAGTTGGCGATATTAATTATTTTTTACAAAAACAGAGAAAAAAATGTAAGTAATTCCTAATATTTATAATCCATTGAACGTTGAATATGGTTACTGTAAATCTAAAGGCGACATAAAAACTAAAATGTAAACGGTTTCACTGGTTTGGCTTCCATTTCTCCCTCCCGCTGCCTCTGCTCAACCTCGTTAAAGCTGGATCGCCTGTTACAGCTGCGCGTTCTCAACTATAGTAGGTCTTGTTTTGCGCAGGTCATACCTGACGTCACATAATTCCCGTGTTCCTTTGCGAATTCGGGGAAAGATGGCAGCCTCCATGGGCTATAATTTTTTGTCTAAAAATGCTGTTTATTAATAAATAAAGGTAGATATTAAATTTTCTCCACGCGTACTAGTGTTTTCAGACTTAGATGTATAAAATATCAAAAAAATTTTTTTGACTAAAGGTTCACTTTAAGGATTGATTGTTAGGATTGTAAATCCATTTCAAATACAGGGTGCGTAAGATATTTGAGGACACACCTTCGTTTGGCTACTGCTGCACTATAGTAAATTGTATGTCCTTTCCGTTTCCGGAAAGCAAAATGGCGGACCATCAGTAACAAAAATCATGAAGAGACATGCAATCGTGGCAGTAAAGGCAGAGCACAGCGATTTAGAGATATCACGATTTCTAAAGGTCGCAAGATCATTCGTCCACAAAGTGCGGAAGGAGTTGGAAACCAAATATGGCAATGTTGCACCAGTAGCAAAGCGTAAAAGCATGCCTCACGCTCTGACATCATCAGAACACTGGAATTTATTTAGCATGTGCAGCAGGCCATCGATGACAATCCCAGAACATCCATGAGGTCACTTGCCGAGACCTCCACGTGCCGGAAGGAACAATCAGAAATGTTGTCCATGAAAACATCAGATATCACTCGTATGTTATGCGAAAAGCACACAAGTTTCGCATGACACAGTAATGGATGGCCGGCAACTTCCATGATCACGTAACCCTTAACCTTTGGCCTCCTAACTCCCCTGACCTGAATCTGTTGGATAACTACGTATGGAGCGTTGTGGAGAGAGAGGTTAATGAACACCCCCATAACACAAAAGATGAATTGAAAGCTTCCGTTGTTCGAGTAAAGACCAGTATGAACCATGACCATTTGATTCGCGCATGTAGACGATTTCGAACTCGCATTGAAGCAGTTATAGAAGCTGAAGGCGGATTCATTGAATAGCCATATAACAAGAAGGTTTCTTGTGTATGCTCATGATATGTTTCGATAATAAAGTTATTATCTCGAATTAAATCTCTGTTTTCTTTCTTGACGTGACTCTGTCCTCAAATACCTTACGCACCCTATAGTGTTCACTCCTGTCCACTGGAAACGTTTGTTTTATCTTCTTGTAGGACCAAACACATTTACATAGCTCAATAATGTTAGTGTTTTTATCCACGACAATGGACTTCTCTTTTAAAAGTCGCATTCGAGATTTTTAGACGTTATTTCTTATCAGAGGAAGGATCCAGCTTGAACAAGACATAAACCCTTTTTAATTTTTCCACAGTTGTAGCGTTTTACGCGTCCACCTCGGGCACTTACATTTATTAATTTTTATCCTTTTCTCAACTAATCCAGCTTCAAACAAGATTTGCCGAACATTGGTTTGAATGATATTTAATTGAAAATTAACACAATGTGAACTAAAGCAAATTCTCCAGTTCAGATTTGGCAAAAGCGTCCTGAATTTAACCCAGTTAACCTATGTAAAATCATATATACTCCTGGGAGGGTCATCTAATTGTTTATTTCTAGTGACCACCTTATGTAATTAACATATTAAAGCGTTATGTTAGAAGTAACTTATAATAACAGATCTTGTTAAGTGATGTTCAGATGTTGTGTTGCAAGTTCAGAGTAGAAGTTGAGAATGCATCCTGTAGTAATGTCGGGTTACGTCCTAAATAAGTACGCACGCTGAAACCTTTAGGCCAGTCAAATGAGGTCAACATATTGTTGTCAAGATTTGTAAATGCTCCAACGAAAAACATTTTTGAAGGTAATCCTGCTTTTGTGAACCATTTCCCACATTGAGTGAGAATTATCCTATGCTCACATAATGTTTTTGCTAACAATTGTTTAGTAACTGAATCGTCCAGGTTTCCAATACATAATCTGACGATGTTATGTTTGCGAAGTGGCAAACCTCAATTTTTAGTATTATTGTTATCAGTGGGTAACATAACTTTCTTTGTACATTTAGTGTCCTCATTTTTTGTATTAAGTGGAATTCATAAACTGCTATTGTTTTTCAAAGATTCATCTGTTATCTCATTAACTGATGAATCTCCATCAATTAATAAGTTGTCATCACATTTTACATCAGTTGGTTCAGAGACAGGTTGTGCACAAGTTTCAGGGTTGGTCGAATTGGTACATGACATTTTTTGATCTTTCTCATGACATCTAACTGGAGCAGGCATGGCCTTTATAATTTGTCGAGTTTCATTGATTATATGGTCAATCTTTAGTTTAATATTATCAAAGAGTTTTTTACCATTTTATTTAGCGAGTCCATTATACCCTTGATGATAGCGCTTGTAATGGTATGATTTAAATCGTGAAACCTTATTATCAATTAATGTAACTGAAGTTGTTTGTTGATGTTTAAAGTGATCCTGCAGTTTTATAAAGAGTGTATCATTTAAATCAGTTATTAAAGCACTGTACCTATCAGTATCCATTCTCTGCGAAACAATAAAACTCTGTTGATTTTGAGTTTCTTCCAAGTTAGAAAACTGCTGTTTTTCTCCTGAGTTCATATCGCAACCATGAGCTAGAATGGAATCTTTCTGTTGACAGTTCATTTTAATCCATAACTTTAACTTCTGCAAAAATACATCAACATTTCTCCTTTGCTCATAAGTAGAGGTTCTGTTTCTCATAATATCGTTAATCAGGGCTTGATTGGCTTGATATGTAATCATCAGGTCGTCTAGAGATAAGGTTGTGACATCAAATTATTTTTTTCACAGGAACAAGTTAAATCCGTGGCCGCACTCATTGCCGCCATTTTCTTTCTTTTTTTAAGCATGATGTCGATAAGACACTACGAAGTTAGGCATACGACTAGTATTTGTATTAATATTGCGTGCAAGACTGTAGCTCGTAATAATCCCTAAGAACATAATATTCAGGATTAGGGAAGTGGAAAACTATATATCCTTGTATATTTCAAATACCGACAGTTTGGTAGCAATCGAAGACTGCAGCCTTCTCGATCAACATCCAACTCACGACTATTGGATTAGCTCTGCCATCTGGATTATGCGAACGACAAAGATTGACTAACTAACGCGGGTTTACCTTATAAAGATCTAGTGAAATGAATAGCAAGAGGGTAGAAAGCCATAACAATCCAAAAACACAAGATATTAAATAAAAATCATTTTAATTTTCAAATTTAATATCAATTGTAAGGCAGTGTATTTTTCTCATTAAAAATATCTCAGATCTGTTAAAATGCTAGCGTGGATCTTTTATACAGAGTATTGCGTAAATATTCTTCCGTAAGTAAAATGTCCAATAAATTACTAGAAAAACCACGAACATTTTTCACCAACTTCAAATTCTGTTAAATTAAAGAAATTTCAATAATCATAGTCGACAAAAACTGAGTCGGTAGGACATTTTTAGCTTTAGGACATAATGAAGCAGTTTATTGCTTTACTAATTGATAATTCTTCGAAGAAAGAAAGAGTAATGAACAAAAAATTGTTATAAGAGCAGGTTGTTAAAAATTATAAGCTTAAGAATATGTTTCTAAACTGAGAATTATTTATAATTCTGTAATTGACAATATAATTCATAATTCCATTGGATGCTTCATAGTTCTTAGTGATCGATGATATCTATTTTTACCGTTAACCCCTTCCAAATTTTGCTGGAAGCATTTGGAAAAATAATGACGCGTGAGGAATAGCATCGAGAGGATCTCTAAAGCGGAAATAAGCGATTCTCCAGGATGAACGTGAATTCTTGTCACGAACGAGAAGACTCTGCTTTCCTGTCATTTCACAGAACGAGTTAGTTAATAAGGTCAATATCATTGATTTCTGGATTTCCGATTAATTTTCCACTCCTGTCCAACTACTCACTTATAAATTGCTGACAAAGAATGGAATTAAAAGATAATCCAAAAACGACTCCCGCAAAACTTTTAATTGTTTCCATTTAATTTATTAAATCTTCCTGTCATCATTCCCCAAAAAGAGATCTTCCACTAAAGAAAGGTATGACACATAACTTAGAGTAAAACATTACGTATTAAAAAACAATGTTTGATTTGTAAAACAAATTAAGGAATCTAATGGAAAATTTAAAAAAAAACATATATAAGGTGATTAGTTAAGAAAACCATTTTTCAGAAAAAAAAATTAAGAAACAGTTAACCCATAAACAACATGGTACAAAATTAGTCGCACAAATATAGCGATGAAACACCATGCATAAAATGAACTGATGAAAACTTAAAATAACTTTACTGACTTTTTGTTTCATATTCTTAAGCACATTAGAGAGAAAATTTAAAATCATTTTTATAAATCGTGCTCCATAATCGTGCTTCATTTTCAAAAATTCTTTTTGTAGAATCTTAATGGTTTACTTGATGATAGTTTTCATTAAACTCATAATGCTTCTTATTGCAAAAATATGGTTTTAACTAACTCAAGAACAAAAATGGCATAGTTACTTATACAGGGTGAGTCGCGGACATCAAAGTTTAGCTGCCTGTAGAAGTACCAGTTTGAGAATTTAAATGAAAGTAAGCATCAGAGAGATTATTTGAAATGTTGGATTTTATTTTTAGCAGACAAACTTTAGGTGTTACAATAAATGTTGGAAATGACGTCCTTTTTCGCGAATACCAGAAGACGAATGTGTGTTCGTCTTACCAGATTTCGTGAGGCTCTGCGAAGCATGACAGTATTGATGTAAGAAATTGCTGTTGAGATGTTCGTTTTCAGCTCAGCAAACGTGTGTAGACTATTCACATAAACCACATTTTTCAGATAAACCCATAGGAAGAAATCAAAGGGTGATAAATTTAGCGAGCGAGGGGGGCCACAATTCCTAATTCGAAAGAGGACGTCATTTCCAACATGTTTTGTAACATTTTGTAATCCCTAAAGTTTGTCTGCTAAAAATAAAAGCCAACATTTCAACTAATTTCTGTCATACTTTACTTTCTTTTAAATTCTCAAACGGGTACTTTTACGGACAGCTAAGCTTTGATGTGCGTGGCTTTAAACTCAATCTGTACTTCGCGAAACTAGAAGGGGTAATTTCTTTATTAAAAAGCTTGTTGTCAGTAAATCCACACTGATCTGTTTTCTAATCAATATTCGCCACACAGATGATGTTTTGTGTACTCTGAATCATGCAGACTGTTGAAACATCTGGTATCATGTGAGGTACCATGTTGCAGGTATTTGTTATTTGAGCAAGTATAGTGTTTTAGTCTTTTTTTTAGCAAGTTTTCTTGTGGGACTTTAGCAAAAACAGGTTCTCTTCGACTGCCCAAATCAGTAATTGTTAAAATCTACAACATCAAGAAATGTTAAAATCTTATTCAACATAATTTCGTTGCGTTTTATCTTATTTAATATAGCCATGTTGATAATGAAATGACGCTATCGAAATGAAGATGCTTTATAGCAAGATAACAGTTTGACATTCCAGAACTATGGCAGATTCGATGAAAATCTTCTCAAAAAAGATCTCTTAAGCATGGGCGAAATGAAAATGAAGAAGTAGCAGAGAGTAAAGACGACGAGACAGAAATATCCGCATTATGGTAGGTAAAATTCCTAAATAAATTTCCTATGGTAGAGTTTTTACTGTTCTCAGTCGGAAAAAAATGCCCTTTTATTATATCTCTTCCGAGTGAAAGAAGTAATTGACGATGCTGTTTTAGTTAACTGATTTTGTAAACTTCTTCAAATCAACGAGTACTCTTGTAGAAAGGTAATTGTCTCTTATTGTCACAATGTTTCTTGTCATGGTCATTGACGTTTATTTACAAAAACGTGTACAATTTTGTGAAATACGAGGGGAAATCAGTAAGTATGATAAGTTACAAATGGTGATTTACAAAACACTAATTGGGATAAGAATTTGAAGCACATCTTCCCTCTTCATTTGCTGAATGCTAGCCACCAAGATCGTTTTTGAGCGGACCAGAGAGATGAAAGTCACACGGAAAAAAACAAGTAATGACGTGGAGGTTGAAAATGACGTGCAAAAATGGCTCAGACAGCAAAGCCCAGTTTTATAATGAGATGGTATCGAAAGACTATTACGCCGATAGGACAAATGCATCAAGAACAACAGAGAAATAAGAAGATAATAACGTGTAAATCTAGCTGTATTTCAGATTCCTATCCCAGTAAGTATTTTTTAACTTCCTGAGTTGCTGTCGACACGAGGAATGAATGGCATCTTTCACCTCTTCGTTAAAATATAACTCATGTCTCTTAAGGTGCTCTTTCTTCTTTGGGAAATGGTGAAAGTCTCAAGGTGAAAAAGTCTTTCATCTTTGAACTGCTCTTTTTCATCTTTGAACTGTAGGCGCTGAAACGTCTCTGGTCTGTGGCGATCGTGTGATCGTGGATATCGTGCTGCTGAAGAGGGTCCAAAGCTGCCATTCAATCCTGGTGTCGACAACAACTCCGGAATTCCTCTCCGACGGGTTAACGGGACTAGTCTTCATTGGCGCAATGCGTGGAGAGGGATGGGGACTATGTCGAAAAGTGAATACTACATTACATAGAGAACAAACTGTAAGTATCAGATCCAAATAGAATCCTGAAAATCGGTTAACAAATAAAAACGTTACAGCCATCTTCGTATTTCGCAGCCGATATTGATGAGACTTATATCAGGCCTGTAGCCAGGGGGGGGGGGGGGTGGACGACCCCCCCATCCTGGAAAAAGGTCCCCCCCCCAAAAATGAAAAAAGGTGGCCGTTTTTTTAAAAAAACCCCCCCCCCCCCCCCCAAGATAACATCCTGGCTATGGCCCTGTATATATGGCCATACCAGAGACCGTTAAAGAAAGAGACTTGGCATTTCGAGCGACTTCCTGTAATGAGTTTTCAAGTAATTTTCATAAATCTGACTGTTAGCCGGATTAACCAGACGGCGCTGTTTGAAAGTTCGGTTTCATTTTCCCTCGTCGCGTTGACTACGAGACGAGACTTTAAGGAGGCAAAATTTTGATGAGATGTATAGGCCATCTCTTGCGTTCATGAATTTTATTATATCTTTAAAGCATTTCATTATGCCAGGGAAGTTTTATGTAGCGAAATAATGTCGCATCGTCGCGGTGGAAAAAACATCTTTTTTTGGATTTCCACATAATGAAGAAAGGTTAATAATTTTCTTATATTAATAATTTGTGTATGACTGCTTATTGAATGAAATGTTGTTTCACATGTAAACAATGGTTGATTGCATCAGGCCGTGTCTCTCGGCGGTCACGATCAGGCCGACAGGACTTACTGAACAAATCATCATATTGTTAAAGTGTGAATTTTTTTTTTTAATTATTAGTCATGTAACTATAATTTATTGTGATCTTTTCTTTTTTTCATTTTTTTTAAATATTTTTTTTATTTAATGTAACCTTTTTAGTAAATCTTGCTTTTATAAGCAAGGAAAATAAACATTTTTTAATCATCAGAACGTTGTATTGTATCTAATTTTGTTAAATGATTAAAGGATTTATAGTAAAATAGTAAAAATTAAAAAAATAGTAAATATTAGGATCTTGTTTAAATAAAAAACAAATATAAATTTTAAATAATCTCTCTATATACAGGGTGTAAATTTTAAGTTGACAAAGCAGAATAACTCGAAAAATAAGCTTCACACGAAAAAATGCGTAGAATCCAAAGTTGATTATTTTCGAGGGGGCATCTGCTGGTGCTAAAATTAGCCCACCCCC
>JAHWFO010117029.1:22029-62763 GCA_023313115.1 Rhysida immarginata
CCCCCCCCCCCCCCAAGATAACATCCTGGCTATGGCCCTGTATATATGGCCATACCAGAGACCGTTAAAGAAAGAGACTTGGCATTTCGAGCGACTTCCTGTAATGAGTTTTCAAGTAATTTTCATAAATCTGACTGTTAGCCGGATTAACCAGACGGCGCTGTTTGAAAGTTCGGTTTCATTTTCCCTCGTCGCGTTGACTACGAGACGAGACTTTAAGGAGGCAAAATTTTGATGAGATGTATAGGCCATCTCTTGCGTTCATGAATTTTATTATATCTTTAAAGCATTTCATTATGCCAGGGAAGTTTTATGTAGCGAAATAATGTCGCATCGTCGCGGTGGAAAAAACATCTTTTTTTGGATTTCCACATAATGAAGAAAGGTTAATAATTTTCTTATATTAATAATTTGTGTATGACTGCTTATTGAATGAAATGTTGTTTCACATGTAAACAATGGTTGATTGCATCAGGCCGTGTCTCTCGGCGGTCACGATCAGGCCGACAGGACTTACTGAACAAATCATCATATTGTTAAAGTGTGAATTTTGTTTTTAATTATTAGTCATGTAACTATAATTTATTGTGATCTTTTCTTTTTTTCATTTTTTTTAAATATTTTTTTTATTTAATGTAACCTTTTTAGTAAATCTTGCTTTTATAAGCAAGGAAAATAAACATTTTTTAATCATCAGAACGTTGTATTGTATCTAATTTTGTTAAATGATTAAAGGATTTATAGTAAAATAGTAAAAATTAAAAAAATAGTAAATATTAGGATCTTGTTTAAATAAAAAACAAATATAAATTTTAAATAATCTCTCTATATACAGGGTGTAAATTTTAAGTTGACAAAGCAGAATAACTCGAAAAATAAGCTTCACACGAAAAAATGCGTATAATCCAAAGTTGATTATTTTCGAGGGGGCATCTGCTGGTGCTAAAATTAGCCCACCCCCGCCGGCCCCTGGGGGTGGGGCGGGGGGCAACTTTAAAATTTCAAATGGGAACCCCTATTTTTTATTGCAGATTCAGGTCCTACATAAAAAACTACGTACATTTTGTCTGAAACATTTTTTTTATTTTTGGTAGATGGCGCTGTAATTCAAGAAAATCCATTTTCTCATTTTTGCGTGGAAATAACTAATTTATTATTCATTTCGATTCCTACATTGTTTTAACTACAATGTAATTTGAAGACATTTCGTCAACAAACAAATAACGTAAACATTGGCATTTTTTTCAGAATGTTTACATTTTAAATTCTGATCTTTAGAAGAAAAGATTGTAATTTTTCAACTGTTTTTGTGAGTGTACAACGCCGTATTGCTTTTGAATTTACATTATGAATTATCTTTCTGTGGAAGAAAAAATTGAGATGGTGTACATTTATGGAGAAAGTGGGAGAAATTTTGATAATGCAGTCGCGCTTTATGCTCAGCGTTTTCCTGGCCAAACGCGATCACGGTCTTCTTTTGTTCGAGTTATTAAACAATTTACTGCGGAAGGTAGTGTGAACCAGAAAAAAAGAACCCGTGCAGCTACTGTTTGTGGAGAAAACAATCAAGTGTCAGTCCTAGCTGCTGTGGCTCATAATCCACATGCGAGCACAAGAGAAATATCAAGGCAATCAGGAATTTCACATATGAGTGTTTGGAAAATGCTGAAGCTCCACAAATTTCATCCATATCATGTATCTATGCATCAGGAACTACATGGCAATGACCACCAAAACCGTCTAACGTTTTGTCACTGGGCACTTCAGCAGATGCAAACAAACCAACATTTTTTTGCACGAGTTCTTTTCTCCGATGAGTCAACATTCACAAACCACGGGGAAGTTAATCGACATAACATGCATTACTGGAGTGAACAGAACCCACACTGGATTCGAGAAGTCAACCATCAGCGACCTTGGTCAATTAATGTTTGGTGTGGGATAATTGGCGATAAACTTATCGGTCCATATTTTATAGACGGTAATTTGAATGGCAACAAATATCGTAACCTACTTGAAAATGAACTACCAGATCTACTTGAAGACCTGAGTATTGAACTTCGACAACACATGTGGTTTCAACATGATGGTTGTCCAGCGCATTATTCATTAGTAGCGCGCGAAGTACTACATCGACTTTACCATGGTCGCTGGATCGGCAGGGAAGGTCCTGTGAATTGGCCAGCCAGATCGCCTGACCTTACATCGCCAGATTTTTTCTTATGGGGTTACCTCAAAGATATCGTTTATAAGGAAACGCCAACCACTCGCGAAAACATGATTCAAAGAATAAGAGATGCTTGCGCTGCAATTACACCAGACATGTTATCAAGATGTGTTCAGGAATTTACAAAACGAGTCAATAAATGCATCGAAGTTGGAGGTCATCAATTTGAACATTTAATTTCATAAAACGGCGAGATGCAAGGGATTTAAGGACAACAAGCAGGCCGAAAGTGAGAGGCGAGGGGACTCACTGGAAATACAAGCACCCCGAAATTCATTTACTTGCAAGTATTTGCAAATAAGAAAAAATAAAACGAAAACAATCGGTCCTTTTAAGGACCACCAAATCTTAAACGGGAATAACTTCATCTTTACACAGTCTTTTACTTTTTTACTCTGTTAGTTAATGAGTTCACTCGTTAGTACGTAGGATGTTCGGTTAGTTAGTTAGCTAATCAGTTGATTTGTTTGATAATTATAAAGTTGTGTGGCCTCATGACCACGAAACAAAACAAAATTATCCTAATCCGCGGCAAAAAATAATAAAATAATAACTTTGCGGCAAAATTTACGAAGTAAATAAGTATTTTTTATTTCTCCGTAACCATTTCCACGCAAAAATGAGAAAATGGATTTTCTTGAATTACAGCGCCATCTACCAAAAATAAAAAAAAATGTTTCAGACAAAATGTACGTAGTTTTTTATGTAGGACCTGAATCTGCAATAAAAAATAGGGGTTCCCATTTGAAATTTTAAAGTTGCCCCCCGCCCCACCCCCAGGGGCCGGGGGGGGGTGGGCTAATTTTAGCACCAGCAGATGCCCCCTCGAAAATAATCAACTTTGGATTATACGCATTTTTTCGTGTGAAGCTTATTTTTCGAGTTATTCTGCTTTGTCAACTTAAAATTTACGCCCTGTATAAATGTATGTACACTCGCAGCAATATGCGGTTAATATGACCATGTAAGTCCTATGATTCTTCCGATATGACCCATTTAAGAGAGTCATTGGACAGATGTCAGTAAGAGTTGTTTGACCCGAATTTCCGAGTCGCCATTCTCGGGTCAATTGACTCGACTGTACAAGTCTTAAGAATCATTAACGGAATGTTTACTATACGCGTATATACCTATTTACACATTTTACATACATATTTATATATTTTCACAGCTACTTACACATGTATATAGTCAATATTTACACAAATTTACACACGTATATACAGAATATACACAAGTTTACACACGGGTATATACCTATTCACACAAGTTTACATACGTCTACACATCTATTTACACAAGTTTACACTTTTGTACACATCCGTACGGAATATTTACACAACTTTACACACATTTAAACACACACTTACACAAATTTACACACGTGTATACACCTATTTACACAGGTTTACACATAGTTACACATGTACACCTCTGTACAGCTTATTTCCACAAGTATACATACATTTGTGCACAAATTTACATACGTGTATAGACAATTTACGCATCTGTACAGCTTATTTACATAAGCTTACAGAAATATGCACATAAATTTACACACATGTATACACAATGTACACACGGATATATACCTACCACGGATATACACCTCGTATTCACACAGGTTTACATACGTCTATACACCTTTTTTTCCTTTTTTGTCATATTAGTACACATTCTGTTTACTTTTGTGTCTTTTTTCCCGGGAAATTATTCATGTATACACCTATTCACACAAGCTTACACTTTTGTACCCCTCTGTATAGCTTATTTACACAACTTTACACATAAGTACACACATTTACACACGTGTATACACCAATTTACACAGGCTTACACACTGATTTATACAAATTTACACACGCGTATACGGATATTTACACAAGTTTACATTTGTATACCGACCTGTGTTTGTATTTTATCATCTTTATAGTCAAAATTCGCCAGCAGAAGATAGAAGTCCAAGCTTGTAGGCAGAAAAAAGGATTTTAATGATAAATCTGTTGCTAAATTCTAAAATAACGATCGCCTTGTTCATAGAGTTGACAGCTCTTGAATAATAGACAACAATAGGAAGAGAAACGACATCTTTTTAAAATTTTTAAACATCAATTTTTTTTATAAAGTCATTTATTGATTTAACAATACATTCAATTATAATGTACAATGCAATAAATTCACCATCACCTAAAAGAATTGATTTACACAAAATTCAAGGGATTATTTTTATTGTAACTTGTTGTAATGGTTATTTTAGTGTATGCGTGAGTGTGTGAGTTCGACAAGATACAACAGACCGCATGGTTAGGGTTAAGTATAGTGGTGGATGCGTAGCATGCCACGACCTCCTTTATTCGTGAACAGATAGAGACTGTCTCGTGTTCGTCAGAGGTTCGTGTGAGAGAGGAAGAGGGAAGCGGTGTTTTATGGGTAAACAAATGAACGGGAGGCAAAGCGGGCTGATAGGATAAGACGCCAAGGTCAGTCAATTACACACAGACTTATCAGGCATATACAACATAACCCCCCCCCCCCCCCTTGCCTGATGAGACCTTAAAGACTAATACATCAATAATGTAGACCCATTAAATTACAAGAGTGTAAATGTTTCTGTATTGTAAGTCCTTTTGTAAAAATGTCCGCAGGCAGGTCCTCCGTTGGTACATACCGTAGCTCAATTTTTTCTTTATTAATTAAATCCCGTATGAAATGATGTTTCATATCTATGTGTTTATTTCTACGGTCGCACGAAATTGCAATGGCGCTTTGATTGTATGTACCAATTTTGATTGCATCAGTACAATAATTCGCTTCAATCTCACTTACTAGTCTTTCTAATCACATGGCTTCTTTTACACTGTCGCACAATGCCATATATTCTGCTTCGCATGTGGAGAGCGCCACTGTTTTCTGATTGTGGCTTCCCCAACTTATCAACTAATTTCCGAGAAAGAAACAATAACCACTTACTGATTTTCTTGCATCAGAATTACTTCCCCAATCTGCATCACTGAAGCCTTCTAGTATAGGGTTTATTGTTTTAGAGAACACTAACTTTGTATTAACGTTTCCTTTGACATATCTCAGGACTCTTTTAAGAACCTCCCAATGATATTTTGTGTAACAGCTATTAAATCTGCTTAATTGCCCCACAATAAACGATAAATCTGGCCGAGTTATTATTGCAGCGTACATAAGAGAACCCACCGCTTCCTGAAATGGCACATTTGCTGCAGGTTGTTGTGGATTCGCGCTTTTTTTATTTAACGGGGTACTTTTGGGTTTGCAATCACCCATGTGAAATTTACCTAACACTTTGAACAAATAGGCTTGTTGTCCTAAAAATGTTTCACCCGAGTCATTAAAACTAACTTCCAAACTCAAGAAATTTTCTGGAATGCCCATGTCTCGAATTTTGAAATCATCTGAAAGTTTTTGAATGATTCTATCTAACATTTTTTTGTTGTTGCACGCTACCAGCAAGTCATCAACTTGAACTGAAAGTAAAATTTTTCCTTCTGTATTTGACTAATACATGCATTCGTCAACGTTTGATTGCTTAAAATCTAACTTAGTTAGCTTGGCATTCAGAGTGTCGTTCCATACTTTGCTAGCTTGCTTAAGCCCATATAATGCTTTGTTTAGCTTAAAGGTTAATTTGTTATTTCTCCCATTACTAATACCTTCAGGTTCCTCTATGTAAATATCCTCCTTTAATGTCCCATTAAGAAAAGCTGACTCAAAATCATACTGATTTAATTTCAACTGCTGGTTTGCTGCTACAGATAAAAACTGCTGACTTGTGGCACGTGATGTTGGGGAATAGGTATTTTGAAAGTCTACTCCCGGAACCTGCGCGCAACCCTTAGCTACTAATCTAGCCTTATATTTTATTCCATCCTTTAATTGTTCTTAGCAAAAACCCATTTTGTTTTAATTGCTCTTCGACCTTGGGGAAGCTCACTCAATTTCCAAGTGTCATTTGACTCTTTGGCTCTGATTTCATCATTAATTGCCTTGTGCCATTCATGAGCATCATCAGACACCTCGTGAAAATTTAAAGGGATTTCAGATACTAAATGAGCATATGGATTACCAAAAAATTGCGGAGGACCTACGTTTCTGCTTGGCCTCCTTCTTCTCGATGTATCTTGAACCTCTCTGCTTTGGATCTCTTGCATTGGTCGAGCCTGGTCTGCTTGACTGACCTCCTCAAGATCTGTTTGGCTGTCTCCCGTCCATAGGAAACGCATGGTTGTGTCAGCTCGATCTGTGTTGATATCCCTGTCAGTAGATCCTTCATCAAACTGCGCATCTCTTGATAGCAATAAATCATTGGTTTCGTGATCAAAGAACTTAGTGGGCTCTGGTTGTAGCCCAAGAAAATGCACTTTTTTCCTCTTGGTGCAAATTTTCCTTTCCTTTTTTGCTTGTGCACATGAACATAGGCAGTGCAACCAAAAGTCCGTACGTACTTTAATGTTATGAAATAATAAATGATATTATAACTGGAGATAAGCCTACCAAGCATCAGGTAAAGATTTTTCTATCGAAAAATGGAAGGAAAAATTCTGCGACCTGGGATCGAACCAGGAACCTCGGCTGTCATGGCCGACGCCTCTACCAGTTGGGCTATCGCAGACACCTGGCCAGCCATGCTGACTCAAGGTGTCTTAAAGACAACCAAGTTGTCATGGTTGAAAGCCCAATGGGAGGCAGGCACCTGGCTCACAGATCGAGAATCTCTCCTATCCAACCATCAGAAAGTTTGTGGAACTCACAGATAAATGAAATAATAAATGATATTATAACTGGAGATAAGCCTACCAAGCATCTGGCTGGTAGAGGCATCGGCCATGACAGCCGAGGTTCCAGGTCGCAGAATTTTTCCTTCCATTTTTCGATAGAAAAATCTTTACTTTAATGTTGTTTTTTCTTGAACCATAGTTCATAGGGTGTCAAATTCTTGATCACTCGCAAAGGAGTTAAATTTTTGACGAATGTGGCCTGTACACTGCTTCTCCCCAGAACTGAATTTCGAGATTCGCATGCTGCGTGCTTTATCGAGTAATGTTCTGTTTACGCTTTCCGCCACTCCATTTTGTTGTGGCGTCCACGGAGGAGGAAGTTGATGCTCAATTCCACTGGAAATTAGATATTGATCCACTTCATGATTTTTGAATTCACGTCCATTATCACTCCTTAGTGCCTTGATCTGGCATCCTGTTTGTCGCTCGGCACGTTTTTGATAATGTATAAAATGAGTTAACACTTCAGTTTTGTTCTTTAGTAAATATACCTCTGTCCAACGAGAATAATCGTCCGTAAATGTTAAAATGTACCTTGCATTGCCCCAACTGCGTTTTTCCGGCACTTTACATAGGTCAGTATGTACAAGGTGTAAACATTCAGTTGATTTGTGACTGGCATCCACACTGTGGAATGAATTTCTGGTATTTTTTGCAATGACACAAGTTTCACATTTTTCACTTGGCACAGATCTGAATAACTTTTGACCATTTCTGTTATTCAGATCTCTCATAGTGTCAGCACTTGTGTGCCCAAGCCTGTTATGCCACAACCAATAGTCACTCTTAGTCACAATACTGAAAACAGTTGGTCTGTTTTCCTACACATCAAGGAAATACAACCCATTTTTCCTGGTCACCTTAGCAACCAAATAGTTGTCATCTAGCACTCTGCATTTGTCACCATTGAACACTGTTTTTAATGGTGTTTAATTTAGCTTTGGCCATTTGGCTTACTGACAATAGATTGACCTTGGCCTTCAGGGCATGCAAAACGTCCGACACGGAACACTTTTCTATGCGACCATTTACTACCACATCCACAGTGCAATTTCCAATACCATGGACTAGTAAAGTAGTATCATCAGCAATGTAAATAGCTTCATTGTACTCACAGTATGTGTCGAAAATGGAGCGATTGTACGTCACGTGATTTATTGCGCCTGAATCGACGATCCACTGAATGTTGTTTGAAAGTTCATGCCTCTCACTGAGGCTAGAGAGCACAAACCAAGGCGATGCTTGCTTCTTTTTTGTTGGCCACTTTCACTTATATTTTCATTTTCATCTGCACTATTCGTAGCACGACACTCGGAGGCTCTGTGTCCGATTCTGTTACAGCTAAAACACTTTCCTCTGAAGTAACTGTTCTTTTGTCCACGCTTGCTGATAAGTAGTTTATGTGCCGTTTGTGCAGTCCTTCTTGCTTCTGCCTGCACCAATTTACCTTTAACTAAGGCAGCCGTTAAGCCTATTGGTGATCCATGTGCCAGCGTCACGACGAGGTTGTCGAACTCTCGTGGCAAGCGGGATAGAAGCAAAATAGCGTGGTCCTCGTCAGAATTTTATCGCCGATTGAGTTCAATTCATCAATTAAATTTTGTATCTTGCAAATGTAATCGTCCATACCTTGACAGATCTCATAGCTTGTTGTATACATCTGCCTTCTAAGTTCAATGCGTCTCATCAGACCTTTATCCTTGTATGCCTCGTGCAGTGTCTGCCACGCCGCCTGACCAGTTTCACAATGACGGATATGCACCTGAGAGCAATTGTCGATAACGCACGTTGATCCTGACGTTTCCTCTTGTCGTGTTCGGATGGGGTAATGTTCTCGGCTTCCACGTAGTTAATTCTTTCATCTACTGCAGTCCACAGGTCTTCTTTTATGAGCTGCATCCGCATGTAGAATCGCCACGTGGCCCCCTCGAGCTTCTCGAATCTTATCAACGCAGGACTTGAATCCATCGCCATCGTTGTTAAATCTTTGCATTATTGCACTTAATCGTACTACACACAACCTATGCTGGGCTCATAACCTGTTGTAATAGTTATTTTAGTGTATGCCTGAATGTGTGAGTTCGACAAGATACAACAGACCGCATGGTTAGGGTTAAGTATAGCGGTGGATGCGTAGCATGCCACGACCTCCTTTATTCGTGAACAGATAGAGACTGCCTCGTGTTCGTCTTAGGTCAGTGAGAGAGGAAGAGGGAAGCGGTGGTTTATAGGTAAACAAATGAACGGGAGGCAAAGCGGGCTGATAGGATAAGACGCCAAGGTCAGTCAATTACACACAGCCTTATCAGGCATATACAACATAACCATTACATCGTTCTCATTATAAATCTGCAAGATTCCTTTTACATTCCTTTGGGTAGGCTAAATGGAAAATATCACATATTGCTGAAGAAGAAGGCTCATATGAGTATCCTTGGCAATTTGAAATACAGAAAAAAGGATGAGTTTTAGATCAATGATATACACTCCCTACAATAATGGAAAGGGAAACGGTGACATTTTATTTTAGTTAATATTATATTTGAGTCTCCCTTCTTATTTTCTATAAGGCTCCGATACACAGCTTCCGGTGTTTAGATCCATTCTTGCTGCGAGAAACTAGCCATGTTGTTAGCAATCGATAATAATGAATGCTGTTCAGATGCTGTTCAGTGGAAATGCATTTCAGATCACAACGAGTAAATAAAAAGTAATCGTAACAATAATGAATAAGTAAACGTATTTGCAAATAAATTGGAAACTATTAAATAAGTATAATTTACATTAGAAAAATGTCAAAAAGTTTAACTTACTTAGATTCCCGTTTTCGTTCAATTTTTCTTGAATTGGTAAACTTTGAAGGAGCAAGACGAACAACGTTGGAGAATGGCTTGAACAACGTTGGGTTTTCCTTTTATTAGTATACACTATAGAAATGAGACAGCTATAATAGTGAATAGTACTGTGAGGGAAATAAAATTGTGTTGGGTAGCAGTAATTAATATTTGTACCTTTTGTATCAGGGCTTTTTAAAATATAAAATATTATTATTTTATCCCGAATCAATTAGAGCTATTGTTTTAATATCAAAAAAATGTTTCAGAATTTTTAAAATTTTTCGATAGGGGTGAAATGCTAATCGTTAATTGCGATATCTGGTTGTTAGGGCTTCAATTTATTTGGATTATTTATATAAATAATTGTGCTGTTAGGGATAAGCTTAATAGTTTTGTAATTTCTTTTTTTCATTTAAAAATAGGCTTGGAATTGACCCTTTTTTAGAGGAATTCATATTTTATTTGATTCTAACTTATATTATTTTTGTATTCTACTTAACTATTTAAATTAATTTTAAATTTTTAGAAGTAATAAAAAGATTAGTAAGTTTGTTATTATTTAATTTTTGATTATAATATAAAATTTGGGAATTCAGCAATGCATTTCCTACCTGTTTAACAAAAACATGTCTTTTTGAATTTTGATAATAAGTCTAGCCTGCTCTATGTATAATTAATGGCTGCGGTATTTTGACCGTGCGAAGGTAGCATAATCATTAGTCTATTAAATGTGGTCTGGAATGAAAGGTCTAAGCCTGTTGTCGCACTCAGAGTTGAAGAGACTAGCCCTACTGATAGATAGTCTCTAGATAACTTGTCCCATCCATATTCATATTAAAGAGTAGTATTAGTTCTAATAATTTTTATTAATCTTTTTACTAACACAAACAGCAAAATTGTCCAGTATCGCTATCTGCCATGTTTTCGTAACTTGATGTGGTATCTCTTCCGGAAATGATTCCCATTTCCTATGACTTGGCTCGTTGGCGCTGTTAGATGAGTCGGGGGTTCGTAAACACTTGAAGATGGATGGTACAACTTATCTACGAAGTACTGTATTCTTATAATCGAGTCAGAGAGCTATAACCTAATAAAATGAGTCCTACGATCTGGAAATTGCTGTGAGTGTATGTATGTATGTATGTATGTATGTATGTATGTATGCATATTTATTTGTTTGTCTCTTATATAAATCTACAGTTTTATTCCGATGTTGATAAAATTGTGCACACTTGACCTTCAAAGCAAGAGAAAGAGCACTGTCTACCTGACATTTCTCAATAAAATTTAATAATGCGTTAATTAATGAGTTAAATAAAGTGCCTACTTTTTTTTCTTTCAATAAGAGCTTTGTTTTTGAGCTCAAGAATCTCTTTCCACTTTGACTATCTATCACTCTTTCATTCCTTTTGATTGTTGGGACGGTTTTATGTGCTTAATAAAATGCTGAGTGAAAAACAAAAACGAAAGGCGACAGCACTCAACGTGAACAGAAGCAGAAATTTAGTTCTGCTAATTTACATGCAACTATGGAGTTTTTGGGACTTAGAGTTAGAGATTAAGTAATTGTCAACATGAAGACTGATTGATTAAGATCAAAATTCATGCATACAATGGGAGAATACAGTTACGATGCGGGAACAGATGCGATTATGCTAATGAGCGAATGACAGTGAGAGAGAAGCTAAAAGACTGAAGTTATGCGTGGGCGAACAGCGATGCAAATTAAGGGTGTAAGCGATATCTATGGGTGCTGAGCATTGCCACACCTGATCAACGGGTGCAGTCGACTTGAATCCAGAACGAAGCCAATGGTCATCGGTTTGTCAACGTCGGTCATCTGAGCGGAAAAGTGTATTTGTGCTTCAAGTGTATAAGTGAGTGAAAGCGAAGTATTTCGGCGACATCGTTGTACGACGAATGAGTGACAAAGAAAGAGCTCGTATCGCAGATGTAACTATAGCAACTCTCATTTGCATAACTAAGCTAGGTGTAAAAGAGAGCATTGATTCGTGACTCAGTGTCACGGAATTTTAATAATATCAATAATTCCGGTGACAGAGACGATCGTTTTCGCTCTAGAATAATCTACAATTCTGGGCGAAAACGGAGGCGACGTCATCATCGTCACACAGAACATCAAGACGCAGGAGCCAATCAGAGAAGAGCGAGTCTTGCGAGCGCGGGCTCGAAGAGAGAGAAGAGAAAGAGAGACAGAGAGAATAACGTTACGACCGATGGAGGTTTAACGGAAAGGAAGCTCCCGACTAGGACTGATGGAAGGCATCGAGATTGCTACGTTATCGGCATGCTGAAGGGGAAGGCAAGACCTCAAGCCGCTGCGACGGAGACGACTTCGGAGCCGGCATTAGCTTCGTTGATCAATGCCACGCGTGCGGAGAAGCTAAGCGGGCGGAGGTTTGCGCCGACGCAAAACGTGGGAGTCAACGTATTGAAAAGTGTCTAGCGACGGTGTTCGGTTTTCTTCCCCGTGCTCCGAGAGTTTCAGTCGCCGACCAGGGCTTTGCAATAGTAATTATTGTGGGCTGTAAAGCCGTTTTGATAAGAAAAGCATTTAAGGAGTTAAGTCGCCGGGACATTCACAAATACACCCAAGTGTGTGGTTTATGGCCTTGCGGAATGCGGGCATACCTTGTTAATCATTTTGGTTTCACCATAATCAAGTGTAGCTAATATGATATGCGTCGCATGAAGAAAATAAGCTTTAAATCAAATTACGCAATTACCCGTTTCTCATAACGTTTTTATTAGTGTTATTTTCCATTCAAAACTTATTCTGAGATACTGTCTTAATTGCTTTATTTCTTTTATAGACTTCATGTGACGTTTAATTTACTGAATTGCAACAAGTGAACTCGGAACTATTTATTTTGTATCCGTACAATATTAAAGCTGTTACGCCTTAAAAGGTTTTCAAATTTTGTGCTTTAATTCTCTGTGTTGCTGGTAATTTTATAAATATTTGACTTTTCCCGGACTATGAACTTTATCCCGATTGTGACTTTTATGATGTAATTTACTCACTACTATATTTCTCGCAGTTGGAACTTTTATCTGCGAGCGTGTCGCATTATGCTGCGTGTGTTTTCTTATGAGTGATATAAAATTTACTAGATTGTAAAGCGTTAATTACCTTGACTGTGCATTTGAATCTTTTTGGAAGTCATTCGTTTAAGCACATGTTTGACACTTTGTTTGTTATTTTTTTAAAGTACACGAATGTAAGGTTGGTTTTGTTTAAAGGTATTTTAGTGACCGACCCAATCAAGGTGCTATTTCAAGATTGAACCTATATAGGGGTCCGTTGTTTTACGGGTTAAACTTTTAGCTATTAAGCTATTTGTTTATATTACTGTTTCGGTGTAAGCCATATTTATCCCAATATTGTATTACATTTTGGTTGCTTAGACTTTAAGCTTTTTCTATATAGTTTTTAACTTCTAAGCTTTGATTTTGCTTTCTAGCTGAAATGTATTTGTTAAAATATACGCTAGATTTATTTAGGTGTTTTGCCTTTGCTTTCAGGTTTATTATCCTTTAATTTTGAAAGGAGTTTAAGGCTTATTTACTAATTATTCTGTTACACAGAAGTGTGGTTAAGATTAATTACTTTGTGTGAAATTGTTTTGCCCTTTGATTTTGAGTTTTGGCATAAATTGCCTTTGACAGAAGGAGCTCACGTTTTTCCTTCTTATTTGTCTTTGCTTTTATTTATATTTATCAATAAACTTTTCATTAATTATTTTAATCAGTGCACTGTTGCATGTTATTTACTTTCCACTGCGCTACTCCTAATTTAGCTATAATCACATGTGATACTCAGCAATTATCCTACATTAATCTATTCAAGGTCAGACCTCTAGACTTAAGTGAAACGTTTAGACGGCTTAGACTAAATATCATGCGCGCGTGTTTAATCAATCCCTTATTTAATTTCACTTAATGATAAGTACTTCCGTTAATTTCCTTCTCAGAGAATCCTTTATTCTGTCCTTTCTTTAAATATAACCATTTACATTTCTTCAATTTTTCCAATTTTATCAACTCATCGTAAATAAAAAATATTAGATTTTATATTTATTATTGCATTGATTTTTATTTTATTCTTCATAAGTTATGCTAAAGCGGAGGGAGGTTTTTTAATATATGATAGTTAGATTTGTTACTGAGAGCATTGTTAACGGATAAGAAATTATAATTATCAGTTGAAAATCTCAAAATAGAAGGAAATATTGTTGTATAAATAGAAATAAGACAGACAACATTGAACCACTATATAATCTTGATTAAACGGTCAGACATTTGTCATCAGACTATATCGACTTAAGAAAAGTTATTGATAAGTATCACTGCCAGTCAGATAAGACGAACAATACCAACGTGTAAAAACATGTATATCGATACAATTTCATTTAAAAAGTTCCCAATGGATGGCGTCTCCAAATATGGCCCTTCAGCAGAATCTAAAACAAAAAGCTTTTTTCATGTGAACTTTTTTTCTTAAAATTCGCACACAGAAATTGCTATATTTCATCAAAAAAGAGCCCGCGCAACGCCGGGTAAAACAGTTAGTTAAATATAAATCAATAAGTTCAACTAAGCAGCAAAGCCTGCCTAGCATTGCCTCCGAGATTAGTTGCCTCTAATCTCGGAGGCAACAGCCAAGGTCGGCTTTGTTGCTGCGTTGACGTCATTTAATGACACCGAAACTTGGGAGTTATTACGTAATTCATCAACTGTCCCTTGGCGGGTGTTACGTAAATCACTAATTGTCCCATGACCGTGGTGACGTACATCATCAATTGTCCCTGAAGTGTTAGCCAGATTGACAAGAGGGCGACAGGCTGCAAACACATTACATGATTTAGTTTAGGAAAAGAGGAAATGTCAAGTCTCTATTCTTTAACGGTCTCTAGTCCATATAGTAAACTCTATAATCTATACTATAATTGTGTTCCGTCCGTCCGTTCGTTCGCATGTTACGCTTGAGCTACGCTTGGATCTAGGCTTGTGAGGCGGATACTTGTTTTGACAAGAAGAATTTCATTGTTTGGGAGCTTATTATTAGTATCGTAAATTAAAAACGAATTAAGTTTTCTCACGTCTTGTTTTCACCAATGGACAGATATGAGACAGAGCATGTTCGAAAGTGAGATATTCGGAATAGGTAGAATTGCACGTGCTCTAATGGTGCTATTAGGATGCACCCTAAAAATTTTCAATGTATATATCATATGGCACGTAATGTATCAAACAACTGGTAACGACGTGTCAGGAATGAATATAACGAATAGTTAATGATGTTCAGAATTAGTTTAGCAGTATGTATTATAATTGTACCATATGGTACCTTTTGGAAACTTTCAATGCTTAAACATGGCATTTAATATATCAAACATATTATGAATGAATATAAAGCTGCTGATGTCTCGCTGCTACAATACGAGAATGTGCTCCTTTTTTCCTTTATGGCAAAAATCATTCTTCTTTTAAAATCTTAATAATAAATCAGGCAACCGAAATGCACAGGACCGATAGGATTTTAAAGCATACGAGGATTAAAAGGAAAGGATTTTTTTTTCTAAAGAAGCCTTTCGTTGTTAGGGTTAGATGAGGTTGCTAAAGAAGCCACTGCTTGCTACGGCTAGGTGTACTTCTAACAGAAATGTGAAGTTAAAAATGAATAAAAGTATATGTAACTGAAAAATTCAATGGAGAGATTAGCAGTTCTCTGAATATTCGAACATATGAGAGCCCTTTAATTTGTAAGCATTCCTGTATAATGAAATGAGCGTCAATTGTTGAAGCGTTCTGGGCAAGAGTCTATTATTTCATCATAATCTGAAACTAAACCGTTTCAATATAAGCATGTACTGTTGTATCGAGAAATTAGCTACAATCTATTGATAACAATATGCCTAACAGGAATTAACTATTGATATAGAAAGGCATAAGTAATTGCATGATATATCTTAGCATTTAAAGTTTCCATGGTATCATAATGGTAAATTAAAATATTTACCATTGAACCAAATTCGGCTATCATTAATTTCTCATTATATTCACGCATGACACATCATTCCAAATTCTTTGATAAATTGCATTCCATGCCTTAGCAAAGAAAGTTCGAATGGACCATAATGATACCATTAAATCACGTACCTTTGATCCAATTTCGACTACCGTTAATTTTACGTTATGTTCATTCATTAACACATTATTGCAACCTGCTTGATATATTACATCCCATAGCCTAGCATAGAAAGTTCCAAGAGACCATAGACCCTAATGATTCCACGAAACCATGAACCTTTCAATCAATCTTGGACTTTCATTTATTTTACAATTATATTCATTCATTATACGTCTTTCCAAGCTGTTTGATATATTACATGACATATCTTAAAACTGAAAATTCCAATGAACCATAATGGTTCCACTAAACGAATGGCCTTTGAACCAATTTCGACTGTCATTAATTTTACGTTTTATTCATTCATGACAGGTCATTCCATGCTGTTTGATATATTACATGCCATATCTTAGCATTGAAAGTTCCAATGAACCATAAGGAACGCCATCTAAAAACCTGCTAACTGAAAAGTTAAATTACTTCATTATCAAAGGGCCAAATTTAGAGCTATCATTGGTGAAATAGGCCCAATGTAGATGTAACAATAAATGACGTTTCAGTCCGTAGGCTTTGTATTTTAGGTGGTGTTGTGTCAGGCTTGTCTCTTTCGTTGGCTACGTAGCCGACCAACTTTAGGGCTTATTATTGGTATAAATAGGAATAAGAATGGTCGAGTAATGATGATGCAACAATTTCCGTTATCAGGCCTTATCTCTAGGTTGTGTTGGTCTGGGCCTGTCTAATCGTTGGCTACGAGCACGATGGAGATATAAAGGTGTTCAAACGACTTAATCTTCATATTGTTAATGCTGGGCGTTAAAATGAAGCTTGTTCGAGTGTTGACCCCTAGATGGCGGCGTATATCAGTAGGGCATAGAGTCCCTGTATTAAGCAAGCAAAACTGTGCTAAAGATAATGGTTTATATAGGTTTTAACAATATAGGTTTATATATGGTTCTTTTTATTGGATTATTTATCATTGTGTTGTCATATCATAATCATTTAATAATATTAGTTTATTCTTATAGAAGAGAAGGAGTGGTATGATAATCATTAAGTTAAATACATTAAATAAAACTCTTCTTAATATTAATAAAATGATAAACAAAATAAAATACAATTATTAATTTCTTGTAATAAGTTTATTTCGTATATGATTTAGTAGTTTAATAAATCGTGTTTGTCTTCTATATTATAGTTTAATAAATGTTGTATATTGTGGAGATTTTGATTGCTTTCATAACACCTGTTACTAGAATTCCATCCGTCACATGACGGTGTCTATCGCACAGGTTGAAGAGTAAAGAAATGAAAGTGAAGCATCAATAGTTTTCAAACTTAATATCATGCAACGATATACTGTTCATTTTTCAACACTAAATATTTCTAATTTATTTATTTAGTTCACAATAATGACTGAGTATTATCTTACCACAACAATCCCTGATTTTGGACAGACCATAAGAATTATTAGGAGCTTTAGCATAAAAGCTACTTATAAGAATGCGCCCTTGGTCTGTACGTTTATCCGTCCGGCCGTCCGCCGTTTGCACAATAACTTGAAAACGGATTAACTTTTTCAAATTCTGTTTTCAGAAATATGACCATCAAAGTCTTAGCTCGGCCGTATCAACTTTTCAGAATTTTTCGTGGACCCCTTCAAGTCGAATTTACGTGCTAAAACAGTGAGTGTAAAGAATACAAAGATAACGGCATGTCATATAACAATCGATTTGTCAAGAAGGAATACATTGTTATTTTCTGTTCATCTTTTAAGCATTACTGAAATCGGCGCGCGCACGTGAAATCGCTTTGTCGACGCACGATTGCTCAAATGCTCATAATCTAAATTATTAAGAAGCGGAAGAATGGAGCTACTTATTGGTTTTATAATGTCAATCCGTCTCCTTCATAATTCTACATTTTTTGAGATAGAAGGTTGAAATTCGGAATGTAGCTTCCTATAGGCATGTCCATCTGCACTAATTAGTTTGGTTTTGATTGGTACACCAGAGTCGGAATTACGGGGGTGGGATTCAGAGAGGACAGCATACTTGTGTGCTACTTAGGTATGTAAAGGCGTGAAATTCAGTATCCAGATTCCTCTAGGCATGATCTACATTAGTATTAGTAATTTCTATGGAAACAATTAAGATTACATTGTTACCCGAACTAGTATGGTCAGGTGACTTTTCCGCGCCGGGGCAACGCCACCTAGACAGAAGGCCTGCGCACAGAAATGTCATATATTGTTACATCATCATCAAACGGCCAAATTTAGGGCTTATCATTGGTAGAAATACGATTAACAATAGCCGCAGTCGTGTGATGTAACAATGTGTGACGTTTCTGTGCCTCGCTTCTGTCTAGGTAGTGTTGGCCGTGGCCTCTCTTTCTCGTTGGCTACGTTCGGACATACAGACGGATAAGAGAACTATATTATTAGACCTTTTTGTTACGAAGATACACTATATGATCACAAATATCCGGACACATGCACGTTTGCGCTCTAGCCACGATTTCATGGAAATCAATAGGGCGTTGCACATCCCTTTGCCCGAATCACAGCTTCCACCCTTCGGGGAAGATTTTCCACCAAATGTTGGTAGGTACTTTCCGGAATGTTCCTCCATTCCTCCCGAAGAGCGAGAATCAGTTCAGGTACAGAAGTTGGCTGATGTGATCTGGCCCGCAAGCTTCTTTCCAATTCATCCCACAGACTCTCTATAGGATTGAGGTCGAGACTTTGTGCCGGCCAACCCGTTTCTTCGACCCTTGAGTCCGCAAACCACTGCTGTACACGCCTCGCTTTGTGGCACGGAGCATTGTCGTGTTGGTAAAGAAATGGCCCGTTTCCGAAAAATTGCCACAACGTTGGAAGTGCACAGTTGTCCAAAACATTCAGATAACGGTCGGAGTTCATGATTCCTTGCACAGGAACGAGCTGGCCCAGTCCGTACCATGAAAATGAGCCCCACACCATGACTCCTCCTCCTCCGAACTTGACTGTGGGCTCTGTGCACTCAGGTAAGAAGCGTTCTCCAGGTATGCGCCAAACCTAAACTCGTCCATCGGATTGCCAGAGTGTGTAGCGAGATTCGTCTGTCCACATTACACGTTTCCATTGGTCCATTGTCCAGTTTCTGTGGGCTTTGCACCACTCCAGACGTCGCTTGGCGTTGACCCTGCTGATGTGGGGCTTGTGGGCAGCAGCACGGCCATGGAATCCCATCGTGTGCAGTTCCCGACGAATTGTCATGGTACTGGCATCATTTGCAGAGACGTTTCGAAACTCTGTGGCAATTTTTTCCGCTGAGGACTTCCGGTTGCTGCGGGTGACACGACGAAGCACTCGACGGTCTCTGTCCGTTAGTTTCTTGGGTCTACCGGTTCGTTGTTGAACTGTTGTTGATCCCCGGGTCTTCCATTTCATAATGACATCGCCTACTGTTGACTTGGGTATCTGAAGAAGGCTGGAAATGTCACGCACGGACTTGCCGCATAAGTGACATCCAACGATGGTTCCACGTTGGAACTCACTGAGCTCTGCCGAACGACCCATTCTTGCCAATGTCCAAGCAGAGTTGTGTCTGAAGGTGTGGGAAGCTATTTAAATGATGTGCAAGTCATTATCATGTGACATTGGGCCAATCGATGATCTGTGAGGGGTGTCCGGATATTTTTGATCATATAGTGTATATAATAAGGATGAATAATGCAATATTGAAACACGTTCGGTGAAATAATCTTAGTAAAAATGTTAAAAGTATATAAATAAATGAAATAATCGAACATTAGCACGAGATCATATGGATGAAATTAATGTATTCCCTAGCAACGCCTGTTGTAGGAGGCGTTGTCTCTAATCCCTTTTAATAAAGACCTCCAAGGCCTATTAACATCATGCAGCGCCGCCAGAAGCGCTAGATTGCAGAACTGGCTTCATTATTTAGCCAAACAAAGAGCGATCGTTTGAACACCTTTATATCTCCATCGTAGCTACGAGCAATAGATTATGAAGAAACAATAGACGCTACACAGAACGCTTCAACAATAGATGCCACATGCGTTTTGATATTATGTAAGGAGACTTTTATTAGTTCGTTTGTTAAAAAATTTTTTATAATCTCTATTTAACCTTACGGTACTTGACTATGTTATTCGTTAATGACTTATAGGTTTATTATAATAATGAAAACAATTCATTAAGATATGTGTTGGCCAAATGAAAGTGGGTCTGCTGTCCTTTGGTTAGGTACATAGTTACTTTAAAAGTTGATACACGCATCTCAGCGGTCTACAAGATGAGTATCCTGGGTGAAGAACCACCGTGATTGCCGGTGGAACGTAAGGCATTCTTCAACGGCAACCCGGACCTCATCATTGTTTGCGAATTACCGTCCCTTCAGAGCTTTTTTTCAGTGGACCAAAGGCATAGTAGTCGCAAGATGAGAGGTCGGGACTAGATCGGGTTGTTCGAGGACTTCCCATCGAAATCGCTGCAACAAATCTATGCTCGCAGTAACCACATGAGGGCGGGCATTGTCGTGCAACAAAATAACCCCTTTGAACATCATGCTGCATCGACGATTTTTTGGTTGCTATTTTCAATTTACGTAAGGTAGCGCAATAGCTGGTTGCATTAACTGTAGTGGTCGTCTGCAGCTAACTTAATAACAACGAGTCATCGGCATCGAAGAAGTGCGTGGCAGACACTCATTTTCGTATATATTTTACATACGGCGATAAATCTCATCTTCCGCCTTTAAAAATTACACGACCGCACGTTGACCATGTTTGGAGGCCTCCATGATCCGAACGGTTCCCGGTGACGTTCCTTCCACGATATCGCCTGCCTTCTAACCCGTCAGAGCCCTCTCTCGTCCCATACGCAGCATTCTGCCTCTTCAAGCGACGACGCACTCGCGACAGTCTCACTTTCATTTGGGCGATTCTTATAGTAAAAACTGTCATGATTTTCCATTGTAAGACATAATCAAGTGAGTGCATTCTACATTCAATACATTCAATCTACACTGAAAAATAATCGGAAAGTATTCGAAACCGATGTATTCTTGCCAACTTCCGGATTTAAAAGTGTTCGAGATTTACAGGATGTCTTACAAAGGACTGACTGTTTTTGAAGTTATACGTGCAGGAGGTTTGAGGCCAGGAATGCGCAAACGGCAATTACTGTAGACGAAGGCCAACTTTATTTTTGAAGTGAAACTTCTTATGCGGTGACAATGGGGGGTAAAATGCTAGCATGAAACGCTTTTCTTGTTACGGAAGTGACGTAGTTCCAACAATCCAACCTTCATTGTTTCCAACAAACGGAAAACGCTGATTGTTAACATCAGAGATGGAGCGTAACCACTGACAGAGAATGCCTTCGCATTGAAATGAAATGCATTGTTACATCATAGATAGTGGAAATTCAGGGCTTATTTTTGGTAGAAATACGAATAACAATGCACTATTCTGCTGGTGACGTCAATTCCTGGCCCGTTGCATAGCGACTCCAAACAATAGGTGGCATCATTTTACGGCTTTCCCTTCACCGGAAGCCAGACACGTCTGAGCGATTTTCTGTATGATGTACGGTGACGCCATCTGTAGAGAAAATTCTAAAAGTGGGCGAATTATTTTGAAGGGGATTGAGAAAAACAGGGGCTTGGTTTTTGGGGGGGTTCATTCTAAAAGTGTGGGTGCATTCTTATGTTGGTTAGGCTAACTGAGGTTGGGTTAACTTAGAATGGTCCATAAAATGAGCTCCCAGAACTTTCTGGGAGCCATTTTTTGGCCAATAAAAATATTTAGTCCGAGTACTGTTGGCACCCCCCTGCATGTGGATACCGACATTAGAGGGCGTGTTTTGGCTGTCTCTTCCCATCGTGCGCTAGCTGTTGCCATAGCAACCACACAATTGGCATGTCGCGGTCGTTTCGAACTATTTGTGGATTTCAGATTTTCTTTTTTTCTGCTTTCTGGATAATTAGCCATTGTCGAAAGGAACCATGCCTTAAAGGTAAGCCAGCATTTTTTGAGCGTTCTGGTGTTGGGTTAGGTTAACTGAGGTTGGGTTAACTTAGGTTTAACCATAAAATGTGATCCCGTAACTTTCTGGCAGCCATTTCTGTGACCACTAAAAAATACGGATCATTAGCCTCCTGTAACCGGCCGAGGGAAAACCAACTGCCCCTGTAACCAAATATGTTGGGGGTATGTTTATAATTCGGGGTCGCCGTGAGCGAAGCGTTAGCGTCCACGTACTAGTATTGTAGAAGTGGCGGCTAGTATTACGCCGTGGTCAGATAGTTCAATTTAACCAGACAGTTAAGTTTTTTCCTTAGGTAACCTCTCTCAACACACGGCAGGTCGTTCATCACTGGAACTACTTTCAGACTTGCTCGCGTTTGTTCAATTCAGTTGTAAAAGCAGACGGCAGGAAAACCAACAATAGGTGGCGCCAGCATACGGCAAGTTAATCGCTTAGATGTTTCTGGCTTCCGGTGAAGGGAAGATGGTAAAGTTTTTCCCATCCCCCATTCATAGTCTTTTATGATTATAGTTATGTGAATCAAACGGAGAATTCGGCGCCAAAAACAGCTGCAGAACGCATGAGAGCGTACAGAGCTCGTAGCCGAACTAAAGAAGCAATTCCAAACAAAAAAAAATTATACGGGAGCTAAATAGTCTACAGGACTCTACGAAATTTTCAAGCCATATACATCTGCAGTAATAGAAAAACACAAATAATCCGTGAATATACCACATAGCACCCTATAACAAAGACAATTTTAATAAAAGATGCAAACCGGTGATGAACAGTATTACTTATCACGATGTTAAAACTGAGCGAAAACTATCCGTAAAATTCGAAGCTCAGTGATTGTTGATTTAGTAAAGTCATTCCGCGAGAACGACAGTCTTCGCTCCGAAACAATCGAATGTATTATTCAAATTATTTATTAATTTAAAAATCCCATAAATTTCAAATTTTAAACTCGATTTTATCGATGAAGGCAAGAGATGGAGGGGGCGGTCTATTTTACTTATCAATGCTGGAAAAAAAAATGGCTTGATGACGAGAATAATTCTACACCGCAAACTCGCGTGTAATATTTTTTTCCCCCAGTAACACGCATTTTCAACTTTTTTCTTCAATAATAATTTTTTGATTTATTCATTGCTGGAGAGACCTCGTTTCAATGTTAAAAGTACATATTTTAGTTTATTGTATAATGAAGTAAATCATAAAATATTAATTTTATTTCTCTAAAGCTTTTCTAACAATGTTAACATTCAGAATAAGACGTTGTAGTGTTGCTAGATCATAAACTTGTTTTTTAGGTTTTGTTTGGTTTTAACGTCCTTTTCAACTGCCATGGTCATTTCAGGATGGCGTTATAGGGGCCGCAAATTTTGCCTCGCAAGGGTTCTTTAACATGCAGCCGGCAAACGACTACACGGGACCAACGGCTTTACTTCCCTTCCGAAGGAAGTGCGTGATCTCAGTATTTTCTCCATGAAAAAATCCTCGTCGCCTTTGGCCGGGATCGAACCCGCGTCCTCGGGCAATCAGAGACGATCACGCAATCACTGAGCCACCGAGGCCGATTCATAAACTTGTATTTGTATAAAATAATTTACATTTTTTAAATAAATCTTTCATGTTTTTAATCATTATTAGCAACTAATCCTTTTCACTGATTACATCATCCAGTATTTTTCACTGACACACATCATGCACTTCAGTCGGGTGTCCCGTGACACACACACTTTTTTTTTCTTAATTAAAGATGGGCTTTCTCAAAACATAACTCTCCGTTAAATGGACTTTCAAATGGCCTCCGGGTGTGTCGAAGTATTCTGTGAAATTAAACAATTTCCACTATTTTGTATTTCGAACGAAGAAAAATACAAGGGATTGTTAGGTTTGTCGAGACAAATAATATTATTTTGAATGAAATACTGTATCAATGAGTTGTCTAATGCAATCGTGCTATATGCAACAGCCTGATGGAGGCAGGTATGATAGTTTCCTGGAAATGTTTTCTATATTATTATGAACATCGACATGTGGCGACAGTGCTGTACAGCCATTGTAATATATGAGGCCTTTCCGAAAAATATCCGGATTGAGGCTACAAAAAATACGGTTCGATCTCACAAAAATGTTTAGTCACCTTCAAAATACGCAACGTCTGCAGCAACGCATTTAGCCCAGCGTTGCTGCCTTTGGTCAAAACAAGTACGGAATGTCTCCTTTGAGATGGCCAAGTGCTCCGCCGTCACATTTTGTGTTGTCACGTCCACATCCTCAAATCCCCGTCCTTTGAGCGCTTTCTTGATCTTCGGAAATGCTTGTTTTAGCAATTCATAACACTCCGTTGCGGTATTACCGATTTTAAAACAAAATTTGATGCAATGTCGTTGCTCAATGTTTTCTGTCATTTTCACCACGCGACGAGAAGAGAAAAACCTTCTACTTTAGCGTGCTACAACAATTGCACGCGGCACTCTTAAGAGCTGAAAATTTCATTACGTCATCAGCAGAAATGTCGTCACACGATCCGGATAGGAAAAAGATGCAGCGAGTTCTATTTGATTTTTGTGGCCTCAATCCGGATACTTTTCGGACAGGCCTCGTACACTGAAGTTCAAAATTCAGAGGATATGCAAGTTTTCATGTGCCACTTGCATCCCGTAAAAGGTGTATAATTAGGCAGAACTATATTAGTGCTATCAGTTTGCGTATTAGCAGTCGTCTGAAACGTCTTGTAAGGCTTCATTACGAGAATTATTAGAGTTTAAAATGCGGAATGATAGTAGGAGCTAGACGCATGGGACGCTCTATTTCTGGAGTGGTGCGAGCATTCAAAACTTTTCTCGAGCCATAATATAAAGTGTGTACAGAGAATAAGTACCTCATTACCTCATTTCAGCATTACCTCCCTAAATGAACAGCGCAGTGGCCGATCACGGCTGCTATATGATCATGACCAGCATTGCTACCCTTAGCCGGGCAAAAAGAGGTTCTACACGATATTTAATACTGTGACTTTTGGCACTTCAGTATGCTGTGGAAGGCTGTACACCTGGGTTATCCAAGGGGCTGATGAACAGCATTTTGAAAAAAAAATTATGTTGAACGTAGAGATATATTAAACCTTGTCTCTGACGCTGTTGTTGTAGGCGAAAAACGTTTTTTCACGGCAAACCAATTAGATCAATGGCACGTATACGGAAAAAGATTTATGCTAGGTAAAGTGGGCAAATTGTTTATTAAAAATGCGTGGATCTTAATTTTTGCAGTAGGTTAAAATGAACTTCTTCTAGAAATATAGATAAAATATTTTTATTGTGATATTTTGATGAAATTGTATTACAAAATATATAACACTGTTTTCACTGAAACCGCATTTTTTTAGGTGGACCTATCTTTTTGCAACGCACCATAAGTGAAGATACAAAAGATAATGAATAGGTTAATCATGTTATGTCAACCGGACGGATTTGTATGGTTAAGAGTTATTATACGAACTGACATCGTTATTATACGACGTAGGTATACTGTTAATTTACGAATACAAACACCACTTTCTTAAATTTACAGGACATGTTTCGTATCTTGACGTGTTTATAGGACGTATAATTCTGTAGCCATCTCAGTAATGACAGTGGAAAAGGTAAAACGAAACCGACTCTTATCGTTTCTCAGTGGAGATAAGGATCATTGCTTGATTAACGCCCGTTAGGAATAAGAACGGCTGCTTTCTTTTCAGTAAGGGTTGTAATTCCCATGTGAGTGGGGAGGAACGTGATCGGAGTGGGAATGGCTTCAACGATCTTAACATTATTACTCGTTTATGCACTAACTGCCGTGTTGTGAACCATTTCTTAGGTTTAAGGGCTCGACCCTAGACGATAGGGTTTCGGCTCTCGGCCTCGTCTTTACATCCATGTCAATGGTCACCTCGAATAGGTTTTTCTTTTCACTTCTCGAGTAAATTAAGACCTGAAATAAGAAAATTCCCATAATTTCTTATTTTAGCAGCAAATTCACTCAAAATTTTTAAGATCCACTCCATTTACCACGTAGAGATAGAGTGTCGTTCTCATAAAAGAATGTTTTAAGAATGCCATAGAAAGTAATATAAATTTTGTATGCAGTGATTTGCTAAATTGTTATTGTTATTTTATATTAATTAATAAGAATAAAAGAATACGAAGAGCAATAAGATTATAAATTAACAACAACAATAATTTAGCAGATCAGTGCATTTACAGTCACATTACTGATTGGCAACAAATAAAAATTACAGCCAAAGAAAGAAAATTACAAAAAAAAATTATTTAAAGAATCTACATTATCTCAATAAAACTAGACCACAATAATTTAGCATAGACATCTATTAATATAAGTAGTCATTGTCAAATCTTCTTCTATCTATATATATAAAGAAGGATGTTTGTGGGTCTGTGCGTCTGTGGGTCTGTGTGTGGGTCTGTGGATCTGTGTGTACGTTTTTTATACAAATCTACAGTTTTATTCCGATCTTGATAAAATTTCGCATACATGACCTTTAAAGCATGAGGAAGGTCACTGTCTACCTCAGATTTCGGAAAAATAATAAATATCGATAAAAAATCGATATTCATGGTTATGGCAAGGCATATTAATGAGAAATATCTCATGACCAACAATGCAAGGCAAAGTTGGTACAACAATAGGTATCAACAATGGTATCAGCACGCAATTCACAAACACACTGCATGAACCAACAATATATATCTCATGACTAACAATGAAAGGAAAAGTTTGTGCAAGTGTAATTATCCCGGGCAACGCCGGGTACCTCTTCTAGTAATTAAATAAATATACACAACAATCAAGATAAAAATATTAACGATAGACATTTAACTAAACACTAATAATTAATTCTTAAAAATGATAACTCCATTCTAATGCAAAAAAATAGAAATTAAATAAATATTAAAAACAGTTAAAATATAGAAATACAAATGTTGAAAGAAATATGGAGAAATACAAATATTGAAGAAGACGAAACACAAATGAAACGAAGGTCTTGTGGAACTGACGTAGACGAAACACAGACGAAAAGAAGGTCTTGTGAAGAAATATTACAGGAAAACACAAAGAAACACAGTAAACAGGAGAAGAAAATCTAGATGAAAGTCCGATGATCAGTATTATACAGAATTCAACTCCTACTCTTATATAAACACCAATAAATTAAGAAAAATGTTCATTATTTAAATTTCCAACATAAAATGATTTTTATTTATCACCTTAATTTGTATACAACATTGTTCCTTTTAATTTAAAAAACTTTCAACTGATCACCAAAATCCGACTGTGAAAGATTGATTAACAGCTGAATGAAATTCATCTAAGATCCTCCAAAGTTTGACAACTACATTTTAGTCATCTTACCACCATATTCGACTAAAAGTGTGTTATCATCTGGGCATGAGTTCATCGAATGTCAGCATGTGCAGAGTTTCTCTAGGAAAAAAGTCTCTAACATTTTGATCTACAAGAAGTCGTCGCGAGTTTGTACATCCGAGTGGGCAAATTTATTATCACCAAACTTAGAGTACTTTCCATCGGTACTTTCTTATTTTATGGAAAAATATTAATTCATCTCTTAGATAAATATCCAAGTGTTCCTTAACCGTCCCGGCGAAGCGAAGAACTTATCCGCAATTCACGTACATATTTGGTGAAGATAATTAAATAATAGAGCTCCACCACCTTAGCAGCTGTGCTTCTAATCCTTGGGATGGCAAGACTGAATAACATTATCCAGGTAGGAGAACTAATTTGAAATAAATTAAATAAAAAATTTTCATATCTTTAGAAATTTTCATATCTTTGAGAACTAATTTTCATATCAGTTAAAGAATAAAAAATAATCTTTAGTTCAGACGCACGTCGAAAATTAAAAAAACTCGCTGAGAAGAAGCACCAAGAGTTAACTCTCAATCTGCTATCAGTTAACTCTAGAAAAATACTTACTTACTTTTCAAACCCACTTATCCGTTAGGGTCGCGGGGACAGCAGCCCTATGAAGGATCTCCAGCGATCGCGATCTTCCGCCATCAGGCGCATGTCCTCCCTGGTAATACCCAAGCGACTCGAACCCAGATTCTCCATGTAGCCCAGCCTCTTGGTTCTAGGCCGACCCCTTGGTCTCTTACCGACTGGCTTGGAAAATAACAACAGCCTAGGAAGACCAGCTTGCGGCATCCGTATCATCTGGCCATACGAGCGCAACTGAGATCACTCAATGCGGAGAAGTAGCGGCTCAACACCTAAAAGACTTCCTTATTGTGCAGTTGTGCACTCTTATCTAGTAGGGTAACACCTGCCACGCCTCTCAGAAATCTCATTTCGGCCGCTTGTACCCGCGATCGCACTTCTTTCGGTCATTATCTAAGCCTCATGACCATAGGTGAGAATAAAGACGAAGATGGATTTGAAAACTGAAAACTTGGCTTTGTTACCCAGCTCGCGTTTCGTTACCAAAGCCGCATTGAGTAGGCTGTTTTGAAAGGACCAGAACCGCAGTCTTAGCTACACTGATCCTTATCCCAGCTTCTTCATATTAGGCTGCGAACCGGTCTAATGCATGCTAAAGGTTAGTGCGAGTAGACCCAAGATAGGCAAAGGCGTCAGCAAAAAGCAATCTCTCCACCAAGCAGCCGCCCACACAAATATGCTCATCGCCTCAGCTGCCCCTGTCTATCCAGTACATAAAGATAATGAACAAGCGGGGCGACAGTACGCACCCTTAGTGAAGTCCAATACCCACGATGAACGGTCTTGCCTTAATGCCATTTATCCGGACACACATCTCAGAGCTTTCATACAGAGACATAAGAGCAACCAGTAATTGTCCATCCACTACCTTCCCTTGCAGGACTTGCCAGAGCTTCTCCCGGGGTACTCTGTCATATGCTTTTTTGAGATCCACAAAGCAAGCGTAGATATCTTTTGCATACTCCCCGGATATCGCAAAGATATGCCTTAGAGCAAAGATGTGATCCGTCGTGCTTCAGTCAAGTCGGAAACCACGACAATTTGGAGTCATTATTTCCGGACTTCTCTTCTCCAGACCCTTAGCTTACACTTTCCCAGGAACGCTGAGCAAAGATATGCCTCGATAGTTGTTGCAATCTCTCTGATCTCCCTTTTTGAAGATAGGGTTCACAATTCCTGTCTGCCATTGCTTAGGGGCCTGGCCAGATATCCATGCAATCTGACACACCCGAGTTATCCACAGGATGCTTTCCGGATTTAAGGCCTTTAACATCTCGGACCGGATTTCATCATCACCAGTCTTCAGTGACTTAATTGCCCATCTGACTTCTGTTTCAGTGATAACTACCGTGACTGTTCTCCGCACCTCATGTATCTCAGTTGTTGCTGTCACCGGATTAAGAAGAGATGCAAGTATTCCTTCCACCTATGCAATACGCTTATTAACAATTTGAAAAGTTCTATATTATACTACACAATAACAGATAACAGCGGGTCGAAGCCCAGTGGCTCTCATCCAAAGACAAGTATCACGCTGGACTCGTCCAAAAAAATCTAACGACGCAAAAAAGATTCCTGTACACAGTCATGCCTTCGGAAAAAGTTCCGAAAAACTTCCATTATAAAAGTTGAATAGAATTAATTTTCTGTCTTTCTTTACACATTGATAATTCAAAAAACGTTAACCATTCAGACGGTGAGCCTGCTAACACTTTGGAAGGTAGAGGAATGTCATTAAGATATGCGTTTCGAGCAACACATTTCCCTGCGTTAATTTGCTGAATGCTATCAGGATGTTGCAAAAGTTTTTTCCGGATTTTTATTCCAAACACAAGAAAACGATTGAACTTGAATGACAGATTCAGCTCATGCAGATGCCGGGCAATAGTTGAAAAGTGAACCTTAAACTGTTCTGCGAGTTCCCTCGTTGTTACATTGTGATCTTCATCAATTGCTTGGCGTAGATCACCATCTGAAATCATGATTGGCCGACCAGAGAGGTGCATCTTGAAGAGTGCTATCTCCGCGTCTGAACCGGCGATACCATTCTTTTATTGTACGTAAAATAACAGTGCCATCACCTAAATGTTGGTAAATGTTTCGGTGACATTGCGCAGCACTGATCTTTCCAGAATACTCGTAGAAGATTATTGCTCGAATATGGTCGCGTGAAAGGTCCATTTCAGACCGTTGATGGCACTCACAGATGTATAGTCAGAAAGTTGATTCCTGGATGTAATATAGCAGAGATATTCAGGAATCGAATGCAATAATTTGTTTGAAAAAATATGAACACCCCCTTCGAAAATGAGCCCTTCTTGGGTACTGGTTCTAGAATCAGAAGAAACTTTTGCAACAACCTGATATTTCTGATTCAATTAGAGTAGAAGAATCCTCCGGCATGAAACAAACGCTTTGTTGATCGTGGGAATTTTCTGAGTTGTGTTTCAGTTTATCGGCCGCTCTCTTTGCATTGGCGGGCTTCATTTTTCCACGGTTAAATCCACATTCCTTATCGCCGAAGGGAGCGAGAGTCGAAGACGTTTGCGTGAATCCGGCAATTTGCCCATCTTACTTTTTCACCACCTCTTCGCTAGAATCAGTTGACTCAATCTACTCACTAAAGCGTTGTTCCCCACATGCGTAAAAACAACGGCAGAAACCACAAAGCAGAAAAATTTTATGATGCCACTTCCTGTTTTCTTCTCTTCTGCCCGACTGAAAAATTCTGCTTTTTAGAGTTGGGTTGAGTTCAACTTTTGTGGCACAAGCAAGGCAGAAACGATTGCTCAGCCAATAGAAAACGATCTCTGCAGTGACGTCACAGTGACGTCCTCTCTCTCTCTCTCTCTCTCTCACAAAATAAAAATGTCGGACACTCAGCTCACAAAGGTGAAGAGGTCGAGAAACAAAATTGATGTAGAAGCGCTAATAGAAGAGGTGCGAAATATATATTTATGAATTAATTAATCAAATTAAATTGAATAAACAATAATTGAATGCAAAAATTCGATGTGATGATTGATGAGGAATGAACGAACTGTGTGCAGTCGAAGCCGACCGTTTAGATCGATCGACGGCTTCGGTGCAGTGCATTTGTTTTGGACAAAACTTCTGCTATCTTATCCTTTTGAGTTTTCTGCCATGTGGGACACCTGCAGGAACAGAAAGTAAAAAGGCAGAAAAAAAATACGCCCTGGTTTCTGCTCTCTTGTTTTCTGCCAGTGGGAACCACGCTTAACGTGTTCAAGCGCAGGCGTTTTTGTAATATCTTCCAGAGCGCCATCACTCGACCGCTATTGCATATTACAAGAGTAGGGCGTGCGCGTCTTGAAAGACGTTCCGGAAAATGCTGTTCCATGGACGATGTGACCTAGCCCACAGTCGTCGCTTCAATGCATATCCCAAGCGTTCAATGGAATTTATATTGGAGCTCTGTGCAAATCAGTCCATTTCTTCAACCCCTGTCTCCTCAAACCAGTCCTGCAAATATTTAGCCTTGTAACAAGAAGCATTGTCAGGTAGGTACAACAATATTTCAATCCAAAACTTTTGCTTAATCTTGGCAGAACAGAACTGTCAAAAGTTCAAGATAAGTTAAAGACAAGTGGGCCCAATCCAAGCCATGAAAAGAAGCCGCATGCAATGACGCCGCCTTCTTCGAACTTCACAGAGGCCACCACGCAGTTAGGCACGAAGCAATCCGGAAATTTGTAGCAATTGAACTTGTGAGCTCAAAAAGGTCCCAATTCTAGGATCCAAAAATTTTAAGGAAGCACGAAATAATACGAGGGTAATCCACCTATTTGGGTGATTTCGGTGAAAATCTTGAACGTTTGGCAACCAGTGTGCTTGAAACTGTAAATCCAACCATTTGGGTGACTTTCGGTGAAAATCATTAACGTTTGCCAAAAGTGTGCAGGAAACTGTATTGTTCAAGAATTTTTGTCTCCTGGTCCGTAACTTTTTTATTTGTTAACCGATTTTCAAAATTATTTTTGTATCTGATACTTACGTTTTTCGACATAGCATTATTCAGTTTTTCGACATAGTCCCCCGCACTGCGCCGGAGAGGGATTCTGGGGTTGCTGTCGACACCAAGATTGAATGGCGGATTTGGACCCTCTTCCGCAGCATGATAACGCCCGCGGCACACGATCGCCACACCAGAGGAATTGCAGCGCCTACAGTTCAAAGATGAAATGCTGCAGTTCAAAAATGAAAGACCTTGCACCTTGCGACTTTCACTAATTCCCAAAGAAGAAAGAGCACCTTAAATGATATGAGCTGCGTTCTGATGACGAGGGATGGGGACAATGTTAAAAGAGATTGATAATAAATAAACTTAGGCCCTTTATGAACTCACAAGTTCATTGTTTCACCTAAAGAACTCTGATTGTATCGTGCCACAGATACTAGCATTCGATGATATCTCTGTTATTTTCTTTGGCTGCTATTTCGAGGCTTCACTGATGTTGCTCCTTCAGATTTCCACTTCATAATACAGTCATTTTAATTAAAATGGTCAACCGTCGGAATTTTTCGGAATGACCCATCTTTGGGGCCTTTTAGGATGCGTCCAAATATGACCCTGGGCGAGACGCCTTTTGTCCCGAAATTTCATATAACTGAAAAGTACTTTTAATTTGTGCGAAAGATATTTTTTCTTTTCTTTTTTATTTTGATGTTTTTCTTTTTTCTCTATTTAGTCCAGTTTTTTTCCTGTCTGGATTATTAATGACTCATTAATGTCATTTTTGCACGAAGAATATTGTCCAGTGAAAGATGTCCTGCAACAAACATTTTAGCCAAAACAAGTATTTCTGACAGTATTTCAATTTCTTGCTTCAATTCTACTCTCTAATGTTTCGGCCGAGCGTGTATTTTCATTCTATAACTAGCCTGGAGCGAATGCAGAAATAAGAGAAGCATTCAAGTCAAACCAGGACTTTTGCGTTTATAAAATATAAGAACAAATTTCAAGGAGTGAACACAGTATATTTATGCACTTACACCAGCGTTTAACTAATGCCCGGAAAGCATCCACATAGAATGATTTGTCAATACGTCTGAACCATCTTAGGACAGCCTGCTTCACTTCGTCATCAGTGCTAAAATGATGACCGCCGAGAAACTCTTTTAAGAGTGCAAAGAGGTGGAAATCAATCGGAGCGAGATGATGCTTCGAGATGTGGCACTACCTCCCAGCCTAATTGCTATAAAGTGCACGTACCGCTCGTCCGTTGTCTTTCATAAACAAAACGCCCTAAGTGATCACACCAGGCCGTTTTTCTCGCCGGCGCATATGCATATCACTCAGAACACAACAGTAATATTCATTGTTGATTGTCCATCACGGAGTGGAAAATCCACATGAATAAAGCCACGTTTATCCCAGAAAATATTTGCCATTACTTTACCTGCAAACGCAATGGCTCGAAATTGTTATGGTAGTCTGTATGCTTCCGCTGCTTTGATGCGCTTTTATGCGCCTTTGGATTCCGGAGTATAATGATGCACCCAGATTTCGCACAAGTATTGATGCCATTCAGGAGTTCCGAGCTTTCTCTGTCAAAACGCTCCTTTATCTCAGTACAGACACTGATTTTTTCTTGCCGGTCAAAAGAGGAAAGTTGTCCTGGTAGCCAGCGCGCGCTAAATTTACAAAAATGCAAATGTTCGTGAATGATTCTGTTCACTGTTCCCAGAGAAACATTCGTCCCTTCTGTAGTATCCACGACAAGCTATGCGTCAATTGTCCAGTATCAGGCGTTCTGCCCGCTGAATGTGCATAGGAATGACTGCTATGGGCTGGAAATCACCATGGCCGGGAACGTCACTGACGGACGTATATTCATTTTTGAAACGTTTGCACCATTCGAATATCTTACTGTGGCTGAGCGTCGTATCACCGTACCGTGCTTGAAGTCTTCTGTAGATATCCGCGGGTTTTATGCCTTACAAGAAATTTCGTCACCACTCGCGCACACTGACACTGTTGTCTGCTATCTTGTATAATGGTCGCCGTAATGGCTCGCGACTTGTGCTCCGCCTATGGATAATAGGACACACTAGCCGCTTAATATGGAGGGTTGTACCGTTACTGCATTGTTATATTTGTATAATTAAAAGTCCCTGTTTGACTGAATTCCCCTCGAAAATAGCTTATAGAAATTGTAAAAGCAAAACTACAAGTGAAAGTGAATTGTACATTCACTTGTGAAGAATTCCATCGATATCCCCTGAAAAATTAAAATCTCTTTGAGTCTGCGAAATCATAAAAAATATACATTTAAAATTTGAAATATTTCATACTTTCTTTATTGATTCAAGGATGCAGAGCAGAAGTGACGTAAGCCTATAGAATTTGTTTGGATAAGTGCATGTGTCACGTGAATTATCGTGGAGGAGGAAGGTTGACAGCGAAGGAAGAGGGGGGATCGCGGACTCGAGGTAAGGTTACTTCTACCATAATAGTAAAAGAGAAAGTAGGAGCACTCCACTCCCCCCCCCCCACACACATTCCTCCCGAACGACCGTTTTACCAGCATCAAATTTTAAAGCACTTAATACATAATTTTATTTGACCATATTTTGGATATTTAAAGAAGAACAATTAAACTTAATAAAACTGAAATTTTTAACTTGAAATAACTTTCCTTCTTTTTAAAATGAACGTGGGAAATCGGTAATGACATCACCTTCTAAACTTCAGGCCTCACAACAGACGTGGAAAACGTCATCAACATCAGGCCCAAACAAAAGCGCTCTTAGCAAAGGAGGTAATAAAAAAAATGATTTCTTCCTTTCTGAATTTTCATGCACTCAAAAGCAACATAGTTCTAAAAATATGTTGCAAAATATAATTAAAATTGGAACTAATATATTTTTAAATAATAATATTAAGGGAAAATGACGATTCTTATATTGATAAAATTATCTTTTGTTAGAGCGCTATTGTTTGGGCCTAATATTGATGACGTTTTCACCGTCTGTTGTGAGGCCTGTAGTTTAGAAGGTGATGGTAATGAGCGGCACCATTAAGCTCCGCCCACTTTGACAGCGGAATTTCTTAGAACTAACGGCGCTGCAGTCATTAGAGATGAGTTCCTCACAGATTTATTGTTATTAATCCTTGTTTTCCTTATCGTTTTCCCCTCTTCTAACTTCATTTTACTTAAGTAAGAGAACGGGCTCTTCCAAATTAAGTTTTAATATAGTTTCTGCTGTTACTATTTTAATTAAATAATGAAGTCCAAAGCAGCAGGAACGATTGAATTTTTACTAAGTTTCTGAGGCAATCACAAAAAAAAACAAAAACATATGAGAATGAACAAGCTATCATTACCAAAACAAACTTTAAAAGATTATATCTCCGGAACGAGTGGTCTAATTTTGAAAAAATTTTTCAAATTGATATTTATTATATAGCCTACTACATGCATATATATAAATCGCTTCAGTATCACCTCTCAATAGAGACAGTGAATATCGATTATCGATAATTATTTTTTCGATAGTATCCGTCGGAGAATTGACCACTTGTCAATACAAAAATTTATTAATTTTATGTGTACTAGTAAACTTTTTGGTTCCATTTTGCTGCAATTCCCCATTTTCGAGATATAGCATATTTAGTAAATTCGCATTTTGGGGAACTATTGGCCCCACAGAAATTTGGATGTGATACTCGTTATCAGCAATAAAAAGACACATTAATTTCATCTATCATATGTCCCGCATCTTAAAAAAGTGTGGACAGACGGAAATGTAGAATTCAATAACCAGTTGAATTGAACTTCGTTGATAAAGTAAGTAGAAATATGCCTAGTTGTTTTGTGCCAGGATGCAAAAGAAAATAAATTGTTATGGTGGAATGGTACATTCGCACAAGTCTCCCAATTTAGCACGGAAAGAAAAACAAAAGGATAAAATTCTTGTTGTGGGGGGAGAGGTACCAATAAAAAAAAAAAACCTTGCTTACTCAATAATTAGCTCCTCAGAAGCCATTTATGTACAAAAGTTATTCGTCTCAGAGAGGAATCCGTTCGTGGTGAATGTATTGACTTTGGCTCACTAGAATGAATGCTTCAGCCATTTCTTTAATTTTAGAAAAAAAAAATAAGATCTCTAAAAAGATTTAATCGATTTTCATAAAAAATTTGTCAATGCATCGTTTAAAAAATGAGCCCTCCGAATTTATATTGAAAAATGTTTCCCAAAGAATACAAAAAACGGCTCCTCAGAGCCAAACAAGTCATTTAGAATAGATGCTACAGCTATTTCTTCATTTTTAGAAAGAAATTAATATCTCAAAAAAGGCTTAACCAAATGGCATAAAATATATGTCAAGGCACAATTTAAGGTACCTTCTATTTGTCGTTTCGGAGGAGTTACGTGCACAAAATTGGTCACATAAGTCCAGGTCACATACGCACAGATGGAGATTTTTTTTCTTCAAAATTTCAACAAATTGCTTCGAAACATGAGTGTTTTTAAGTCGACTTCAGAAAAAAGAGTTTTTTTTGTTTTGAAAACGAACACATAGGCCTTCACTCTTAATAAAGAAAAAGAGCGACATTTTGTTTACAGAAATTGTCGAGGGAAGCAGAAGAACATGCCCGAAAACAACGTGAAGACAACAAAAAGAAGATTAAAGAAAAAAATTCCATTTTCAGATAATTTGCAATTAGACGAAGATACAGGTCATTTAATTAAAATCAGCATTGTCTATTACTTGGTTGCTTACATTTTGAGGAAAGTAGAAAAGCTGAAAATTGCAGACTTTGTTTAATTTTTTTTATAATACTGATAGAAGCTCTGAATTGTCTTGGTTCATAACACTGAATGATTCTGGCGATTTTTTTTAAATACCCAAAGTATCCAGCTTTTTAAAGTTTTTCAGCAAGTTGAACGATGTCTTGAGAAAATTTTGAGTGAAAATAATTTCAAAAAGTTGATTGATATATCTTCTGAAATTTTTTGAAAATTTGCCAAATCTGACAATTTCCAACCACTTGGGCGGGGGGGCGTCTATAACATGTTTTAGCAGAGAACATGTAGAACTTAGCTTGCATCATTGCTTAATTTTATATTACTGCCAAACAAAATTCTATTTCTTAGTGCTAAAGATATCAGAATGAATCTGTCCAATTCAGCGAAAAGCTGAAAATTGCAATAATTTATTTTCAAAAAAATGTCTAAATTGCAATAAACTTGTTTATTATTTTAAATTTATTTTCAGAATTTTTTAAAAATATTTTTGTAGATAATGTAAAAATTATGTGTAAATATTTTTAATACATTTTAAATTACATTCATTAACTATAAATGAAATTTTATAAATGTACATATATTTAATTGTTGAATTTTTATTAGTCATATCCACCGGTCATATTTTATTTAAATGAAGATGGTCTTTATTAATTTTGCCAATTTTAAATTTATATATGAATAATATAATGTGATTAAAAACTAAAAATAACTACTATAAGACCTGACTCCATTTATTTCTTTAAATAAAAGACTTCAATCTTGCATGTAAATAATTAAGTTAAGCTTTAACACTGTATAGCATTCATCTCTAAAGGTAGTGGCGCCCTCGTGCCGTGACCGCTATGAACTAAGGAGTGCTTCTACTTTCCCTTTCACTATTATGCTTCTACTACAGGTTTGGCAATTACGCCGCTTTCAATGGGAGAGCTTGGCAGTTCGCTAAAAAGTGCCGCTGAGGGCGCTGAGCTTCACAGCCTAGACCACATGGTTGAAGATAGAAAGCGAGGAGCTGCAGTCTATCAACATCATCTTCAAAGGACTTCATCTATTCCTCAATAGACTGCATCGTTTGTTCATATAAGTTTTCTTCCATCTCACAAGTTTCTTCTCATCGTTTTTCAAGATTGGTGACTTTTATTTTATTTATTAAATTGTTTTTTATTAAATTTTAATTTACGATTTTTTCCCCATTAAAAGGAGAACACCCAGATTAAATTTAAACTTATCATTTAAACTCCTTCTAGATCAATAATACATTGTAAAATTTTATGTTTCAATAAGGCTACACTTTTTAATTAGGCAGCTAAACAAAAATTCAAAGAAAAATGTTAAACACTTGATTCATGCAAAGCTCTCTAAGTTATAACACTAAAACTTAATTATTATTGAATTGTACTGATCTGGATAGTAAAAGTGTTTTATATTTTAGTTTGCTTTCATGTCATTAAAATTTTTTTAGATTTCAAACTTTAAAATACAGTTTCAATGCTTCAAACAGAACAATGGTTTCAATGTTAAAAACAGAGGCTGGCCTAAGCTCTGCGTTCTGCGCCATCTATCATCATCCGGTGGCAGCCTGCCAAGCTCTGAAGGCAGAGTTGCCAAACCTATAGTAGAAGTAACTTTACTCGAGGTTTCAGAACGTTAGTATTCTGGAATAAAGCTTTCGACTCGAGTTCGTGCTCACCCCTTCTGCCAAGTGTTTAGCCGGTGTTGTCAACGAAATAGGAATGAATCATGAAGAGGAGGAGACAGAATCGAGCTTCGATCGAAGAAGGTTGAAAAAGAGAAGTGCAGAAGCCCTCCAATGTGGCTTCGAAGTTGCATGCTAAGCAAGCATGGGAGTTGCCGAAAATTCTACAGAAAATTTTTTGTAACTCAGGTTATTCAAGGAGGAATTACGTTTAGAATGAATCAGGGAATTTGTCGAATTTCTCCACATGCAAGCGACGTCCAATTTCCTAAGTAGCAAAAGAAATTCCGTGGATATTATTGATATAGAATATTGGACTTCTTCTTTATCTCAAGCAAACTATTCCGTAGATATTAATAATGTTATGCGGTCTTTTCCAGTGGAACAGGAGAGCAGAGGAATTTCGCCTCGAGTCGAGAGCCTCCCACCATCAACACAGAATGGACTGAGTCCCGTGCAGGGGAATAATTGTATTGACGCCGTTAGAAGCCACAGGAATAACGGTAATAATAAGTCGTATTATCAAGACTCTGTTGCGAAAAGTTTTCGACATATATATTTCTTCAACCTCAACCGCCTTGCTGTAATTATGGTAGAGCATTCTCAGTTGATTAGGGCAGTGCTCATTCGTGAGAGAGCTTCATTTATTGGAGTTTTCTCGTTTGGTTTAAATAGCTTTTTACGAATCAATTTAATCTTAAGAGAGAATATTGGAGCTATTGTGCCATGGTAGTATGAAAAGTCCTGTCTCATTCCTTTCTTTATCTTTAAAATCGTGCTTTTGCAATGCTAGCTTCGTAATTTTAGAGTGTTCTACAATACCGTGAAGGTGGCCATAATTTTGTGCTCAATTTATTTCCGATTATGCAACAGCATCTTGGATTTATATCTCGTTGCAGTTAAGGACATACATATATCTATTGTATTAAGGAGGGGTATTGCGTATTGAAATCCCCAATTCTTCTAAGTTATCTTAATGGATTAATTATGAACCTATTTAATGACTTTATTAATTGCTATCTGGAATTCTCGCAACGATAGTTGTCGTCTTAGTCAATTTTCTCTATTACTCAATTTACATGTCTCTTAGCTATCCATTGGAGCATCAAGGATATCTTCATCAGTGCTTCGTGTGGAGTCTAGCATTCAGCCATCAGTGTCTATTCATCGGGAGCGTATCGTCAGCTGCAGTGGTTCAAGCAGCATCATTTGTGTTGGTGTTTTCGGCGGGTTACTTACCCTTCTTATCAAGGGCAGCCGAGGATCCAGTTATGCTTCCATTGCCAACGATACTCTGTATTTAAGCTAAATTTATATATTAATGAATAATGTTTCTTGAAATTGACAAGTGATCAGCTTTATTATTATTTGTACGTTTATTATTCGCCCAAAATAAACTTTATTTGTTTAAATTTTAAAGGTTACAATCATTACCTATAGACCTTTTTCAGACGCGCATTTCGCCGCTAGATGGCAGAGCGGCGCTATTTCCGTCCGCCATTATGAAATGTTGGCTTTTAGAGTTTCAGGCTAGAGAGCGTATGGGGCAAGAACGATTTCGGCACTCGCAGGACACCCCTTTTCTATTTCTAGCGTTTTTAGGGCTCAGATGGAAAAGCTAAACAAGCGGGGTTCATGCTGTGCCGTGGTAGGTTGCTCAAATAGCTATTTTCGATTGCGACAACGGAAGAAACAAGTTTGTGTTGCTCACGCACCTTTACAATATAAAGACAGCCCTTGCTCGGTGCCTTTTTCTTTATTTTTGTTTCCCAAAAATGATGAAGAAAATCTGAAATGGATGAATGCAATTAACAGAAAATTTTTTATATGTCTCAAGGAAGCTGTGTATTCGTATTGTTTCCACAAATCAATTCTTACTCAACCGCAGTGCAGGATGTATGTAACCAACTGTGGGACCCAGGCGTGGTTGGAAATATATACTACATATAAATCGTGGATGAAAATACTTATGAAAGAGTTTTATTGCTTAAAATACCTAGGGGTTCACTCTCCAACTGGCCCGGCGTTCCACACCCTTATTGTACCTGTTCCGGCTCACAGGTTTGGCTAGAGAGGTAGTGCTTAGAGAACAATAGCTTAATTTAAGACTAATTAATTCCCAATGAAATCCCGTTCTTAATGACTAAATCTCTTTTATTGTTCTTCATTA
>JAHWFO010117029.1:62773-75008 GCA_023313115.1 Rhysida immarginata
TTGGACTTTGGTTACTGGGGAGAGGCTCGACGATGTCTTTCAGACCCTCCCCCATCGGCTCCTTGCTTTCCTATCCTCGTATTACACGAAGATTAAAACGCTGGCAAAGGATTTTATTATAAAACTAGTCAGCTTTAATTAATGTCTTGTATTCGTATTTTAATAAACATTCATGAAAATCGTAGTCCCACACAAAGTTGAACAAGACTTGGGCTTAAGATGTCAGCTTTCAATGTACTGGTCCAAATACCAACTTTTTAGCGATGGATAACTAGGAATTTACATAAGAATTTATACAGAAAGCATATGCTGCTAGTGCGTAACGTCTCATTAAGTTTCAATCTTCACTGTTTTTAATGGTTAATCTTCACTATCCGCACATCACACGATGACTGATCATGAGACCAAGGTAAGTGACTTTTTTAATAATAACTGCGGGGATGAAGGGGCAGACACCCTCTAACGAACTGATGTATACCCCCTTTACTATATAGTCACAGTAAATGGCCAAGAAGTGATAGTTAAATTGCTGAAAATTTAATTTATTTTGATCGCATGATCAGTCATAAGATGGGCGGAGAGTAAAGACATAACGAATTTGTATAATTCATGTGTATATTTCACATTTTCCATCCACTCTCGCATTCTCATAAAAATAGTTGCCATGACTTATGTCTCAATCCTCGTTTTAAAAGAAGTATATAATCTATAGTCTACATATATTTTGTGTAAAACATGTGCAATAAAGTTATACGTAAACTGTAAGTTTACTGAAATATATATTTCTGCAACTAGAAATTTATGTAAATATTAATCTAACTATTTAAATGAGCAAACATTTAACATTTTTGTATTTTAAATGAGTTTTTACCTTATCTGCGATTAAATCAGTCATTTTTCATCCAGAACAAAAACTTAATCCAAACGCTTCGTGCTCAAGCTGAGGCAAGCTGTGTGCTCAAATTGCTCAAATCAACATCTCGTAAAGGCGGCCAAATTACGTGACCGCGCGAGCACAACTTCTGCTGAAAAAGGTCTATACTTACACATGACAGCATGTCTGTATATAACATAGTCTTCGATTCAGAGGTAACTTAAGTAAATCCATAACGATCTCTTTTCCTAAGAGATGACAATACATTCCTGTGGCTCTATCAGAACCTCTCCTCTTTTCAGTGCAATACTAAAGCATACAAATATTATAGCATTGTAAATCTGGGTTCAAACAGTAAGAGTAATGATATTGGGAGTTCTGAATGTGCAGAATATCAACGAGGAAATCAGGATACAGCATTGCAAAATGAACAGTGTGTAGATAAAATAAAAATAAATACAGGGTGGGGCAGAAACAATAGGACGATTTAAATTTGGCGCCACGCAGACATCTTTGTAAGTGGCGCAATGAAACACACATCGCTGAGTAAAGAAAGTTTAAAGATTTTAGTTACTCGGAAAAACATCTAGCTTTTACTGTGGAAGCGTTTTACATAAACAACAATTCAGCCACTGCAATGCACTGAGTGTTTCGAAGACATTTTGACATTGAAAGGAATGGAAAGCTTATGACACGCCAAAAAATATAACTTCGGTCACACAATTTATGTTTAGGGCATCCGTTGTCAATAAGAAGCCTCCTGCTACTGAGGAACATTATGAACAATGTCAGACAATGTGGAGAGGTGTTCATTACCTCCAACGGTGCTCACCTGAGTGATGTTATCTTCAAAATGTGAATTGAATACAAAACGCTTTCCATGTTTCTTAAAATTGTTTACCTAGTTATGATTTTTCAATTAAAGCGTTCATTTTCAATTTATTAATCGTCTAATTGTTTTTGCCCCACCCCTTATAAATTAAAATAACTTAAGTGCGGTGAAAAATATTAGGTTAGGAAAAAAATTAATCTAATTTGTTTTACGAATCCGTATGATTCTCATATATTTATATAACTAGCGTAGGGTTTAGTCTTTAAATGTGCAAATGTAATAGTCCAGTTTTAATAATATTTCTGGTGAATCTGCTCGTAGCAAATAGCTTCACGCAAAAGAAGTAAAAACGAAGGTGTTGGGTTGGTGCGCGTCCAGGATGCATGTAATAGACGATTACAGAAAGGGGAGATCGGTACCGATTACCTAAGCATAAACAGTGCGTTTTTTATTAGAAGGGAGCTTATTATTTAGTTCCATAACTTCAAAACGAATTATTAACTTTTTTACATTCTGTTTTCACCAACGATAAATATGGGACAGACCACAAGCAATTTCAAAGGAGAGATAGCCAGAATAGGTGCAATAGCACGTGCCCTTAAGCTACCATTACGAAACACCCTTAAATTTTTTCACTGCTAAGATATGGCATGTAATACAGAGCTATTCAAAAATGAATGACAAAAATAGAAAACGTAGCCGTGACCAATATAATGAAGATATTTCAAAAAGTCGGATGTTAAATTAAAGGTAAACTCTCCAAGTTTCATTAGTCAACCGCCTGTTCGAAAACGCTCACTAGAGGCACGTTTCAACCAACAACGTGGACATGCTACATGGTGGTTGTTGGGGCCAATGACGTGCCACTGATGCTGTTGCCCCGCAGATCACCCGACCTAACAGCCGGTGATTTCTTTCAGTAGCGCTAAGTGAAGGACAGCATCTTTGAACCCCATTGCCGCATAACTTAAAGAAAATTTTTAGCGGCGAATTTCCCAAGCAATCGACGCAATGGGGAAGGTGCATGAAAATTTAAAATTTTTGTTTTCATTAGTATTCGTTTTCAATATCTAGGAATAGTAATTTTTTTGTGAAAAATATTCATGGTTGTTTTTTAAAAGAATAATAAAGTTGACACCTCAAGAAAACGGTACGTCATAGCCTGTGAATCGTAGCCCACGAAAAAGACAGGCCGGGGCACTAAAAAGTCACATGACCAATGTAGATCGAGCAACAATCCACTCTTCATTGTTTCCATCTTGGATTTCAACAATCAGCGATTTTTCGTTTGTTGGAAACAATGAAGATTGGATTGTTGCTCGATCTACTTTGGTCATGTGACTTTTTAGTGCTTCAGCCTATCTTTCTATACTATATCCAATGATAGAAAAACTGGGCGTGTCAAGTTAAATTGTCCAGTTTTAAATTGTTAAGCATTGTTAATTTTACTTAGCAACAATGTCTAACATTTGAAATCGGAAATTTAATTAGACACGCCTAGTTTTTCTTTCGTTGGACAGAGTATAGTTGGCTTTGCTGAGAGTCGAGGCCAATGAGAGACAGGCCAGGGCACTCAAAAGTCACCTGATCATCGGGGTCCGGGCAACAATCAAGCTGTTCGAAATTATCGCCAACAATGATTAAAGCTAACGCCCAACAATGCTTTATCATCAGTTCGAGCTTAAAATGCACATAAAATCTTTGCATTTGGTGGAAAGTTACGTCAGATATCGTTTTCGTTGGGAGGCGTGGTTTCACGTTTTTAATGCTAATTTTAATAGGTTTCTTTAATATTTCTAATGATTTTAATAACGATTTTGTATTCAGCATAAGAAAATCTGTAAGAAACAGTGCTTTTATTTATAAAAAAATTCCATGCAACTTCCCCATTGCTGAAGGGATGCTGGCACACTTGTGGGAAGATTATGAATATCATTTAGATATCTGTAGTGTCACAAAGATATTTCTCCCACATCGAGAGAAACTTGGAGAGTTTATCTTTCATGTAATATTCGTATTTTGCAAATATACCGATTATATAGGCAACAAATACGTTTTATTTTTGCATGATTCATTCATTTTGAATAACCCTCTATATCAAACCAACTGGTAACGATGCGTCATGAATGTGTATAGCGAGTAATTAATAATGATCAAAATTGGTTTAGTAGTGAGTGTTCTAATGGTATCATTATAGTACGATGGGAACTTTCAATGCTAAGATATAGCATGTAATATATCAAACATTTCATTATCCTAATTGCTAATCTTAACATAGAAAGTGCTTCGTCAGTCTGTGATATCCGAGATTAATGAGAAATACAGGCTCCGGCACTGAAAAGTCACCTGACCAAGCTAAGTCTATTAACAATCCAACCTTCATTGTTTCCAACAAGGGAAAAACACTGATTGTTAAAATACAAGATGGAAACAATGAAAGTTATATTGTTAAGAGACCTATCTTGGTCAGGTGACTTTTCAGTGCCAGAGCCTGTCTATCTCGTTAGCCCCGATCATATCACGCAAGTCAGGACTTTTCATTGGCAAATGAAGCAAGTGATGCAACAAAATAAACAATTAAAAATCTCTTTTCTTTTTAACAATAATATAACAAGTGTTAATTAAAATTAATACACCTGCTTTATCACGCAATGTCGTTAAAATTTTCAATCTTTCAAATTCGGAGTTTTCATTGGGTGTTCAGACCAGTGACCAATAGTAAGTCGTTATCTACTTCAATTCTACGTATGGGAGATTCGAAAACTATCACAATAATTGTTTGATGCATGTAATAAATATTTGTGTCATGAGCATGCGAGTAGAGAGTGGCGCGAAGGGCGTCTGCTTTCAATCAGAACAGCTCCCTCCATTTATTGTAATGGATGGTCAATTTCCTTCACAGCCAGATATTAATACAATTAAAATTTAATAAAGAAACGCTGTGGAGGAAGCGTTGTAGGTGAAAGCGCGTTGCGGCACAACGAAAATTGAAAGAGAAAAAGCTTTGACGAGAGAGAAGGAGTGGAAAGTGACGCGGTTTGGACTTGGATTGCCCCTCCTCTGTACCCGGTCGTTTATACTCTAAAGAGCTGGAGGAGCCAACCCAGCCACGGACTTTGAAGGCGAGGACGAATGCTAACGCAAGCGGCAAGGTCGACGAACGGTTGACGGTACATTCACGGGATAGACCCGCTTGCTGCGAACTGCTTTTGCCTCCGCCGACATCTTCTAATATTGCTCTATCAGACTTTTTCAGACATTCAGTGCATGAGCAGAAGGCAGAACGAAGTAGCCTGCCATTGAATGTTGACGAGCGACGACGAGTGGAATGGGGAAGAATTTAGACATCAGAAGACACCAGATGGCAGATTGTACTATCCATTCTAAGGCAGCAATTTTTTAATGTTAACCTATGGGAGAAACTACAATTTTTTGTTCTGAATTAATAAAAATGGTGATGTTAAAAATATTAAATGTCTCACTATCTTTATTGATATCTATCACTTTTTCACAAGTTCTTATTTTTAATTAAAATGAATTTTTAAAATAAATTTGTAATAAAATTTTTAACAGAAGTGAAAATTTAACAATTTGCAATAGCTATTGATTTCTCAAATTAAAAAATGCCAGGCTAAACATTTTTACAGAATTAATAAATTATGTAGCTCAGCAAAATGATGTTTAAAAAAAACGGTATTTTTTATGCGAATTTTCATAAGAAAATCCATCTGGCACTTAAACAATTTTTTTTAACAATTTTCAATTATTATTGAATTTTAATAAATCTTTGAAAACCGAATTGTTCCCCCTCGGACTTAAAAAAACCCAATTAAAACCGCCGTTTTCCCCGTAGGTTAACATTAAAAATGGCTGCTTTAGGATGGGTAGTACAATTTGCCATCTGGTGTTTTGCTTGAGAAATGTTATACATTCTTCCCCATTGACAGCGAACACCTGTCCAGGGCGGGTGGAGAACATTGAAGACCCCGAGTGGAGCCAAAGTTTGCGTCCTCGGTCAACGAACTATTCCCCTGACGAGTGGAGCTGTGCACCCAGGACGGACTTGTCCCATTTGCTGAGTATCTACGAGTTTGGTCTACGAGCCACGTCGGAGTTTTTTCTCCCTGCCCATTCGATGCTGTAACCTCAACGAGTGGTCTGCCCGAGGCATTCTATGCTGTGTTACGTCAAGATTTCCACTACGAGCGAGAACAGCATTATCCAGTATTTCAGATAATTGCCCCTTGGGGTTATCGAGCCTACATAGTGGATGGTCTGGGCGACACCGTGCCCTACTTTCCAGGTAAGCTCACTTATACCTCTCTCTCTGCTCAGTACTTAAAATTCTGGAAAATTAAGTTGCAAAGCCCCCACGCAGATCTGTTAAAATTAATTAATTTTAAGTCAAGCCAGGCGCCTCAAAAAAACAATTTTGATCAAAAAGGTTTATCTTCGTTGTTACAGATCCTGCTTTTCAGGCGTAGCCTCTAACGCTTCGGCGTCGCCGTTTTCCTTATGGTGGATGGTTGCGGTATCATAAGTGTGTCGGGATAGGGCCGAGTTATGTGTTACACAAGAAGTTGAAGTGGTCATAAGGTGGTAGCTTTCATAACTACGTTTTAACTAAAGACTGAAGTTAGATTTTAAAACTTTATAGTCCCTGTATAAAGAGGTGCTGTTCGTAAAGCCCGTTTCTGCCTATGTATATCAGTTATTATTGTTAAACCCTAATTCTATTTAAATCTTTCGTTATGTATTGGTGTTTGTACCCGCCAGTCTTCTTCGTGTCAGGAGGGGGCTTCAATAACATTGTTTGAAGTTCTCAAATGTTATTCAGTAATGCATATAACTGTGTCATATTTCATTTTTCTGTTTCTTCCACTGCATGCTGCTACGGTTACGTGACTATTTGTAAATGAATATCAATTAATAACGGTTCTTAATGAATAGGGTTATGGAGCTGATGAACCGAAAATTTCAAACAATCGCGGAGGTTGAAGAAGCCCATGGAAGTCCAACGGAGTATGAAAGTTGACAGGACTAAAAAAGTGTTTGGCCACACGTTGACCAGTTATACGATATCTATGGAAGGTGGAAGCGGAAACCAAAACTCCAGAGGAACAAAGGGGCCAACATGAAGGGCGTAAACGCAATGCAGTTGCTCAAGCTGCTCATCGAGAGCGGATGACGGAAGTTGAAATAAATCTCCAACGTGCATAAGATGTTGCGGCTCATGCTACTTGAAGACAGCAAATGTCGAAAGATGAACGTGCTTTGGATAATCAACGCAATTTGCTTCAACAACGAATCAGCATCACCCAGGTTCACTAGTGTACGGAATACTCTGCTGTTGTAAGTGTCGAAGAATTCCAGCCAAGTGTTGCCATGAACCCGATTGGCCACTTGGCTGCAATATGTTCTCACTGCCACTATCTCAAGTTTACGGGCGAAACTTCGGCAATATGTTGTTTCAACGGAAAAGTCATTATTGCTCCTTCAAATGAGATACCGCATGAACTGGCTCAACTGTGGTAGAATTCCAGATTCATGAACAGTATCTGGGCGTACAACAGCGTTTTTGCCTTTACTTCGATGGGTGGGTTATTTCATGAAAGTATCTCTGTGGATGAACAATACGCGAATGCTCGAGAAGGCGTTCAACGAAGCATCTGTCAACGAAGCATTCCGTGTTCAACGAAGCATCTGTCATCGAATCGGCAGTCTGATGCCGAGAGAAGGCCAATTGCACAAGTTTGCGCAGATCTACGGTTATGATCCGGACATGGAAAACAAGTGGCAACACGAACAGGCTAATGGGTGGATTGGACTGAGATATCGTATGTGCTATCCAGCGCGTTCTGCATTTGATCAATCCATTCGTCCAGCAGTTTGTTGCTGCAGGAGATTTCACTCAAAGGGGACAAGATTTACGTTTGGTGCTTCATGAAACGCCTGCAACAGATTTGAGAACACACAAATGGCCCACAGTTGGACGAAGTGGCTGCAATTTTAGTTGATGACAATGCTGACAGTCTTCTCAGTATCATCCGTCATCCATGATCGGGCGGTCTTCGTGAGATTTCAGAGTTGCATCCAGCCTACGATCCACTCCGTTTTCCTCTTCTGTACCCTTTGATGAATATGGGTGATGTACGAATGTTCGATATCTGAATGGTGCTCAAAGATACAATAACGATAAGATGAAAGTCCGAGATTTCTATGCATGTTAACTTTTCACGAGAGAGGCTGAAAACTTTGTTGCATCGATCATTGAGTCTCTTTCAGCATTGGTCTGTCGAGCAATACGTCAAGATTGAACATTAGCGGCTTCGTTTCATCAAAACCCATCAGAATTCATTTCGATCAGACCTGTATCGTAGTATTGCAGACCAAATGTATAGGGACGGAAATTTGAGGGAGATTGGAAAGTATATTCTCCTCAATAGAAGAGTACTCATTTGGTATGCATATATAATGAGGTACGCCCCAGATTCAACCAATCAGCGTGCAGTATTCATGTCATGTGACCAGCCACCCCCTTCCTGACGTCACAGGCGGCCATTTTCAGGTCACGTGATGGGTTTTTCCCGTGACATCACAGCTGATAGGATTATTTTAAAATTTTATTTTTCATTTTAATTTTTTATTCTTAATTTTTTTACCTGCCATCTTCTAATTTTCGGGTGTGGTCACTTCAGGTGTAGTCTTTATTTTTGGTGGTGCTGGTGGTGGTGGTGGTCCTTGATTTGGATGGTGCTCCTTATTTTCGGTGCTGGCTCTCTGCTTTGAGTGTTGGCCCTCTGTTTTGGGTGGTGGTCTTTGTTTTGGGTGTTGGTCCTCTGTTTTGGGTGTTGGCCCTTGTTTTGGGTGTGGTACTTTTTTTGGATATGGTCTTTTTTTGAGTGTTGGTCCTTTTTTTGGGCATTGGTCCTTTTTGGGTGTTGGTCCTTGTTTCAAGTTGTGTGGTTCATTTTTTGGGTGTTGGTTCTTGTTTTTGGCATGGTCCTTAATTTTTTGTGGTGGTCCTTGTTTTGGGTGTGGTCGCTCATCTGACTCCGGCCGTCTCCTTGTTTAATCACGTGATTGTGACCATGTTCTGATTCCTTAAGGCTGATGATGATAAAATTAATTTCATATTCTTAGTTATGCACAGGGTTTTGGGGCTTCACTGCAAAAGGGGGCTTATTGTGATTTTTATCTCACAATTTAAGTTACTCAGGGTGTGGTATATATTCCTACTAAAGTGATGTGTGTTATACATACTGCCACCTCAAGTTGTTTTTACCTAATTACTAATTATCATTTTGTTTCTCCCACAACCAAATTTTTCCCGTATTACTTTACACTCCCTTCTAATTAACTACTGTTTCAAGGTGCTCAGTTTGTTTTTTAAGTTTCAATTAATTTTTAAAAATTGCATTCCATTGTCTCGTTTGAGTGGTTGTTTGTTTGCTCCCACAGCCTTATGCGGTGTTTGACAGGTGTCTGAATTCGCATATACATGCTTATAAATGCAACTAGGTCACACAGCCTGATGAAATGTATGTATTCACTAACTTTATTAGCTTATTTTAAAGGTGGGCTGTTTGAAATTTGTCTTATTTTCATTTGCCCCTCTCACTGATTGCCTTTGCTCGTATGAAGGGTTGAAATGTTAAAATAAAATTACAAATTTCACATTTCTCAATGCTGGTGAGGCATACTTGTTTCTCTCTCTATACAGAGGTTGATAAACGCATTGTTTGATTCCCCAACCTCACGCTATCCAGTCACCCACCCCACTATCTCTCTCTCTCTCTCTCTGTCTTTCTCCATCCTCCTACATAACCAATACAAGTTTGCAAAATGTTGCTTAAAATTGTATTCTAAAAATTGTTTTCGTTCTCTCTCTCTCTCTCTCTCTCTCTCTGTCTCTCTCTCTTTCTCATACAGTATACAACTTTTTCTGTTCACTTATGGTATTAGGATACGTGAGTGATATCCTTTGTACACTTCGGACTCTTTATAGTACAAAAGCCTGTATTCAATTTAAGGCTGTGGTCACATGCGATGCTTTAACATCATTAGTCACAAGTCGTTAAGCTCTCAAATTCGCGCGCTTGTTGGTTTGTTTTACAGTTTGAATTTTATAATGTTTACTTAATACAGGCTGTACGTGGACTGTGCTTTCGTTTTGCGTCACTCTACAATTCACGAGATGATGACGTTCGCGTATGCGACATCGTGATTCCTGGGCAGACACGTCCATGTTGCTTCTCGGGCATGCTTTCTCAAAGGCGTGTCCTTGACTGCTTGTTTTTCTGTCTAATTGCACTGATTTTTACTTTTAAAGGTTTGTCATGGGTTGTATGCACGTTTCACTGCCCTTTTACGTTGTGTTGCAAGGTGATAGATGCAACGCAAGTGTGTGTTCATGCGAGGGTTGTGGTTGCTAGGTCACAACCGTTGGGGAGTCGTTTTTCAACGCGTTCGTTCATGGCTGCATTGTTCACGTGTTTGTGTTTGCTAAAAACACTGTGTCTTCAGCCAAAGGTATATGTGATATGTATTTCTGTACTTTGTTAGGGTTACCCAGCTGTTTCATCGTTTTGTTGTTGTTTTTTATCCTAATTAAAATCTCTCCTGCTAACATATTTGCACACAGTTGATTTCGAAGTGATTGCACGAGGCATAATGGGATGTACAGCGACATCAGTTGCTACTTTCGGCGCACAGGCTAATTCAAGCTAAAAATCTCCATATCTGACAAACCAGGGTATTTGAAATACATTTGTTTGTGCTGCATTGACGTTTTCACATTACTTTCAGAGTTTTTTCATCTAATTGAAATCTGTTGTATTAACAGAAAACGTACGTACTTGTTATCACACAGTTCGGCAGGCTAGGCTTAGCATGTTTGAGAGGAGCACAACGTCGTTTGACACTACGGTCAGTGTTCAAGCTAATCCGGGCTAAAATTCCTTGCATTTTCTAACACAGGTCTGTTATATACGTTTTGCTTATGTTGCATTGGTGTTCCCCTATTCGTTTCGTGCTTTTTCGGTTAAATTAAAGCTTTCCTATTTACAAAAAGTGTACGTACTTCTTATCACACCAGCCGTACATAGCCTAACTTATCCAGGACGTGAAGAGCAGCGACAGCAGCTGTGATCAATGCTAGCGCTAATCTAAGCTAAAAAACCCTTGTCTCTTTCATAGGGTTGCGCATTTTTGCTAATGTAAAATTAATACAATGCAGTGTTTCAATTTTAATACAATAGCATCACATGTGTGGTAAAACTAATTCGTTTCTTAGTTCTTGAGGTCATTCGTTACCTAGGATATTTTATCTCCACATTTCCATCTGTTTTTTTTTTTATCTCCACATTTCCATCTCCACATATCTCTGTTTTTCTGTTTTGCATTGATTTCTTATAAAAATAATTACAAATAATATTGATGATGATGATGAAAATTTACAAGATTTTTCAGTTTTAGTTACTGTTTTACTGATTGCTTTTTATTCCCCACAATTTTAACTGACGTACTAAAAAATAAAATAAAATAAAATAAAACAAAATTCTGACTTTACTTTTAATGTATTTAGGCTCGCGCAAATGTTAAATTTTCTAAAGTTAATCTGCATAGCATAATAAACGTTTAAGTGCAAATTTCACTTTTAAGGTATTAATAAGTTCACATTTTTGAGGGGCATAACTCAATATTGTTACTTAATAAAGCAGGCTTCATTACTTTTTTTTTCTATTGTTTGGTTATTTTGGGTAGTTTTGTTAGTAGACAGGACAGCGGAAGTGTAAGATAGGTGAGAGTTTGAGGTCTTCTCTTTCCTCGTTTGGTTTTAGTTGCTTGTAGGTCTATTGTATAAGCATGTCGCTCAGCCGGTTACACATTCCTCCTCCTGATTTCATCCCTCACTAGGCGCGGCAAGCACATAGTGAACCAACTCAAACAATATCAGCGTTCAGATGTGAACTCCGAAGTTTGCTTTTAGCAACACACTGCTCTGCAGGCTAAGAAGGGCTAATGTAATGATAGATGCTAGGCGCACTATTATCCGACTACTGTTGCTATCTATCCATCGGTAACCCCTATCTTACTAGATGCAGTCGCATTCGTTTTGGGCCTTGTTACTCTTTCGACTGAAATTTTGTTTAATTAAATTTTTTTTGTTCTCTTTAACATCAATTTACTGTTTGTTATTCTTTCGTTTCCACCCACGTGAGTCTGTTTTGAAAGAGAAAAATTGTCTTTCCAGGGGTCCTTTGTTAGCCGACAGGCCCTACCTCTTACTCTGCGTTGTTGGTTTTATGTGAATTTAAGCTAAAATTGTGGTCTAAAAATTACAAATCTTCCTTTTCAATACTATTGCGGTTATACGAGCTTCTCATTATTAATATATGCCTGAAATGATTTTGCTGTGATCGTTAAAAATGCAGCATTTCTCGCTGTTTCAATTCGTTGCAGTTAACTTATCTTCATCTCTCTCTCTCTCTCTCTCTCTCTCTCTCTCTCTCTCTCTCTCTCTCTCT
>JAHWFO010117029.1:85726-143874 GCA_023313115.1 Rhysida immarginata
ATTTAAACTCCTTAAATCGAAAATTTGTAATTTTTAAACTTCCATAACAAAAAAGAAAGAAAGCAATTCGAGTCTTTTCTTATTTGGAAATTTAATTCCCTCACCCCTAATGGCATTAACCTTAGCAAAGGCACCATTCCCTCATTATCTTTCCCATATTCCTCTTCAACTTCAGCTATTCCCTAATTTGTCGCAGGCTCTCTGGGCCTTTTTTCTTCTTTCTTTCTTTATCTTTTTTTTTTATCTTGTCTCAAATTTAATGTTCTGTCATATCTCTCTACTTCTATGTTCATTTTGTACTTTTTTTTTTCATAGGCTATCTGTACTCGTTTATTTTAGTGACCTTATTATTATGCGATGCTATATTACAGGGTGACTAGTGACTGGGCTTTGTCAAAATAATTGTGTGATCGGGAACGGTCAGGGATTTTTTCAGGGATAATTTTTTTTTTCCCCAGGGAATTTTACGAAACCATTTTGCTAGACACCCTGTCATTCCTAAAATTTTTATAATTTTAATTTTGTATGTGTTATCCTATTGCATTATTTTTCGTCGCCCTCTTATTACCTCCTATTTGTCCTCTTTCCTGGCCTATCACAACACGTCTTCAAATTCCTCTTCTGCTTTTTCAGCCAATATCGTCTTACTGTTCCCTATGCCAACTATATATAAAGGCGTCCTTTAGTACTTTTTTCATAACTTCAGGATAATTCTCTAATATTCTAATTGCCTTTACAGAATTATCCTTTTTGCTTTGATAAAGGATAGTCTCTATCCGAAACGTCAGCTTTTTATTGGATTTTATAGTTTTATTTTGATTTTACTTATTATTTATTAATTATTTTGTTAATTGTTAATTATTATTTTATTTTTCATTTTTATTTAATAACTATTATTTATTGTATTCCAGGGTTTTTGTGTCTCGTCCTTTTCTCTTATAATTATCCGTTAATTTTTAAACACACAATTTTAGCTTAAATTCACATAAAACCAACAACGCAGTAAGAGTTAGGGCTTGTCGGCTAACAAAGGACCCCTTGAAAGACAATTTTTCTTTTTCAAAACAGACTCACGTGGGCGGAAACGAAAGAATAACAAACAGTAAATTGATATTAAAGAGAACGAAAAAAATTTGATTAAACAAAATTTCAGTCGAAAGAGTAACAAGGCCCAAAACGAATGCGACTGCATCTAGTCAGATAGGGGTTACGGATGGATAGATAGATAGCAACAGTAGTCGGATAATAGTGCGCCTAGCATCTATCATTACATTAGCCCTTCTTATCCGGCAGAGCAGTGTGTTGCTAAAAGCAACCTTCGGAGTTCACATCTGAACGCTGATATTGTTTGAGTTGTTTTACTATGTGCTTGCCGTGCCTAGTGAGGGCAGAAATTAGGAGGAGGAATGTGTAACCGGCTGAGCGATATGCTTATACAATCGACCTACGAGTAACTAAAACCAAACGAGGAAAGAGAAGACTTCAAACTCTCACCTATCTTACAATTCCGCTGTCTTGTCTACTAACAAAAATACCCAAAATAACCAAACAATAGAAAAAAGGAGTAATGAAGCCTTCTTTATTAACTAACAATATTGACTTATGCCCCTCTAAAATGTGAACTTAGTAATACCTTACTGATCCTGGATACGTTAGGCTACGTACGGCTGGTGTGATAAGAATTACGTACACTTTTTGTAAATAGGAAAGCTTTAATTTAACCGGAAAAGCACGAAACGAATAGGGGAACACCAATGCAACATAAGCAAAACGTATATCACATACCTGTGCTAGAAAATGCAAGGAATTTTAGCCCGGATTAGCTTGAACACAACCACAACCCTCGCATGAACACACACTTGCGCTTCATCTATCACCTTGCAACACAACGTAAATGGCAGTGAAAGATGCATACGACCCATGACAAACCTTTAAAGGTAAAAATCAGTGTAATTAGACAGAAAAACAAGCTATCAAGGACACGCCTTTGAGAAAGCACGCCCGAGAAGCAACGTGGACGTGAGTGTCTACCCAGGAATTATGATGTTCGCATACGCGAACGTCATCATTTCCTGAATTGTAGAGTGACGCAAAACGAAAGCACAGTCCACGTACAGCCTTTATTAAGTGAAAATTATAAAATTCAAACAAAACAACAAGCGCGCGACTTTGAGAGCTTAACGACTTGTGACGAATGATGTTAAAGCATCGCATGTGACCACAGCCTTAAATTGAATACAGGCTTTTGTACTATAAAGAGTCTGAAGCGTACAAAGCATATCACTTACGTATCCTAATACCATAAGTGAACAGAAAAAGTTGTATAGTGTATGAGAAAGAGAGAGAGAGAACGAAAAAAATTTTTAGAATACAATTTTAAGCAACATTTTACAAACTTGTATTAGTTATGAAGGAGGAGGGAGAAAGAGAGAGAGAAAGAGAGAGAGAGAGAGTGGGGTTGGCGACTGGATAGCGCGAGGTTGGGGAATCAAACAACGCGTTTATCAACCTCTGTAAGGCAAGGTTGTGGAAATTTGTATATAGAGTTAAGTATGCCTCACCAGCATTGAGAAATGTGAAATTTGTATTTTTATTTTAACATTTCAACTCTTCATACGAGCAAAGGCAATCAGTGAGAGAGGTAAAAATGAAAATAAGACAAATTTCAAACAGCCCACCTTTAAAATAAGCTAAAAAGTTAGTGAATACGTACATTTCATCAGGCAATGTGACCTAGTTGCATTTATAAGCATGTATATGCAAATTCAGACACCTGTCAAACACTGCATCAGGCTGTGGGAGAAAACAAACAACCACTCAAACGTGTGATTGAATGGAATGCAATTTTTAAAAATTAATTGAAACTTAAAAAACAAACTGAGCGCCTTGAAAGAAGTAGTTAATTAGAAGGGAGTGTAAAGTAATACGGGAAAAATTTGATTGTGGTAAAAACAAAATGATAATTAGTAATTAGGTAAAAACAACTTGAGGTGGCAGTATGTGTAATACGCATCACTTTAGTAGGTATATATATCACACCCTGAATAACTTAAATTGTGAGATAAAAATCACAAAAAGCCCCCTTTTGTAGTGAAGCCCCAAAACCCTGTGCACAACTAAGAATATGAACTTAATTTTATCATCGAGATAAAAATCACAAAAAGCCCCCTTTTGTAGTGAAGCCCCAAAACCCTGTGCACAACTAAGAATATGAACTTAATTTTATCATCGAGATAAAAATCACAAAAAGCCCCCTTTGGTAGTGAAGCCCCAAAACCCTGTGCACAACTAAGAATATGAACTTAATTTTATCATCATCAGCCTTAAGGAATCAGAACATGGTCACAATCACGTGAATAAACAAGGAGACGGCCGCAGTCAGATGAGCGACCACACCCAAAACAAGGACCACCACCAAAAATTGAGGACCATGCCAAAAACAAGAACCAACACCCAAAAAATGAACCACACAACTTGAAACATGGACCAACACCCAAAACAGGACCAATGCCCAAAAAAAGAGACAACACCCAAAAAAGGACCACACCCAAAACAATGGCCAACTCCCAAAACAGAGGGTCAACACCCAAAATAAGGAGCACCACCCAAAACAAGGACCACCACTACCACCAGCACCATCAAAAATAAAGCCCACACCTGAAGTGACCACTCCCGAAAATTAGAAAATGGCAGGTAAAAATATTAAAAATGAAAAATAAAATTTAAAAATAATCCTATCAGCTGTGACGTCACAGGAAAACCCATCACGTGACCTGAAAATGGCCACCTGTGACGTTAGGAAGGGGGTGGGTGGTCACGTGAAACGAATGCTGCACGCTGATTGGTTGATTTCGGGGCGCCTACCTCATTATATATGCGTACCAAACAAGTACTCTTCTACTCTCCTCCATCCCATATTTACTGGCGGCGACCATTGCATGAGGAAACAATATTACGACTCCATGGCAATTGTTCGTGAATATGGAAAACCAAATCTTTTTTGTAACCGTGACATGCAATCCTGAATGGCCAGAGATTAAAGAAACTGTACTTAAAGGTCAGAGATCACAAGATCGTCCAAACTGTGACGCACTCAGTCAACTATATGTGGGATACTCAATATCGAGTTCGAAGCATCGTCGATCAAGATACTTTTGGATTATGAAGCACATGAAGACGAAACTTCAATTTGCGTGAATACCCATGAATCCCCACATCGATCGTATGTGGTGGCGGATGTGGTGAAAGCTTATGAGTACATGTACATGTGAGTTAATAAATATATTTCATTTTGTATAATCTATGGATGTTTAAACTTAATGCCTCTGCACGGTTGCACCGGGCACAACATCCTTGTAAATTCAAAAATTTGTTAACATTATCAAGAGCTAATTGCTGTTAGGCCTAATATTATCAATAGCTTAATTCTGTTAGACATATTGTTGTCAATAGCTAATTGCTAGTAACTAATCGCGTGCTACAAAGGTATATGATTATGTAGAAACGCTATAACAATAGAATATGAAGAAATAATATAGGCTTACAAGAACGCTTCAAAAATCAACAATGTGTAGGAATGCCTACGAATTAAAGAACTTTTATTTGATCGAATATATAAAGATTTACTACCCTTTTCATTTAATATTTCGGTTTTTTCAATTTTATTCGATTAAATTCTCTTTTTATGTTAATTTAATTATTTAGGAATTTACATCTCAGTTTTCATATTTATATAGATTTCTCTAGTGTGTTTTAAAATGCAGGTTATTTCTAAGTGTCCATGACTGTTACCTCTCTGCAATAAAAGAACTTGTGTTCTTTTTTATCCGCCATGGCAGTAAAATTCTTCTTCTTCTGGGCTAGCACCAGTTCTGCTCTGCACTCATCAAGTCTGATTGTAGACTCCGTTTAAAAAAAGATTTTTACGAAAAAGCACATGTAAATTTTTGTGTAATTTTTAAAAACTTAATTGTAACGTATGACTGCAACAGTGGATTTGTCATGTCCCAGTTGTTTTTTTTTGGCTGTCCCGAATTTTTTGTTAGATGTCCTGATTAAGATTTGGTTCCCTAATGACAGTTGAATGGGTTGTATGCAAGATGACAGAATTCTCGCTTTACCAACTTATTGTACAGGTGACAGCCAATTATGGCAGCACATTAGAACTGAATCATTATGAATCACAGTCGAGTCCACTAAGACATGTTTATATTATAAACTTATTTCCGTATATTTCAAAACAATTAAAGTAGGTCACGTAACACTATTTTCAATGATACCGTAAGCTTTGACGAGAGAGGGTAGTTTTTGCAAAAACGTTTTCTTCGCGACTTTACTGTGAACAAAATTTTTATAGAAATATCTCTCCAATGGACTTGAACCTAGTTTTCATTGTTCACTCATGAATGTTTGTGAGTAAGCAAATATTATTTTCTCACTTACAAATGGTATTCATTCGTTGTCAAACTTCTGAAAACTAAGTGCAGGAAAGTATACACTAATACATTCAGCTTAGGTTGCATTTAGGCTTATTTCAAGTACTCAGAGAAAATTTTATGATAAAAGAATATATTGAATTAAAGAGATTTGCAGTAGAACTTAAAATGGAAAATGTCAAAAATTATGTTCTTATAATAGGAATTCATCAGTTAGTATCAGGAAAATTGCTGTGCTTATCAATACCCTCCAGGACAAATGTTTGGAAATTTTAATTATTGCAACTATTTGTATTTAAAAAGTAAAATAATAGGAAACTGGGTAAATAAAGGGAAAACAAATTAAAAAATTGACTTTGTCATTCATTTATACGTCTAAATTAATGTTTATTAACAAGCAAGTTAGTAATAAATAATATAAAAATATTAAAAGAGTAAATAACAACACAAACAAAAATTGGAAATTTAATTACGTAAGGACAAAAATTTGGAAATTTGAAAATATATATGAAAAAATTATACAAATTTAGTATTTTGTCCACCTTCCCCTTTATTTGCCTTGGCATAGATTCAATTAGGTTTTGGCATTATTCTTTTGTAATTTTACACCAAACGTCTTGGACAATATTTGAAGATCATTGATGTTGGTTGCTTCAAACTTGAAATATTCTTCGTCATGATGTTCCATATCCCCTTATTCGGTTTCATATCCGGGATATTCCCAGACCACTTTAGCACCTGAACTTGGTCTTCTAGCCAGGACTTTGAATATTTAGATGAATGTCAAGGGGCTCCATCTTACTGGTAAATAAAGTCACGACTGTCATAAAAATTGTGTAATATTAATCAGATGATCTGCCATTATTTGGGTGTAGTAAGCACTGTTGACACTTCCCTTGATGAAGCAGAGACTTTTAAGTCCATGAAAGCAAAGAATACTTGCGAGTTCATGAAATACACCATAGTACTTGGAGGAAATTTGTCTCTTTGAGTAACGCAGGCTGGGTGATACTTATGGTCTTTTTTCCAAAGGACTCTTTCTTGGCCATCATTAAATAAAAAATGGGCTATACATTTTTCCAATCATCAATTAATCAAACTTGACGATCTTTACGCCATTGATAGCGTTTTGCCGACGTTACTTTTGTCAAAAGTGGCTTCTTTCCTTCAACTTAACATGTTTAGCCCATTGATCTTAATCTTCTTGTTTTTTTATATTTATTCCCTCCAAAGCCCCGAGATGCATATCTTTCTTCGTAGCTTAACGCGTTTTCTTCCAGAGCGAGGCAAAACATTGGTCGTTTCAAGTTTTTTGTAGTTTTAATGATTTTGTTTGGTTTGGTTTGTTTGGTATTAACGTCCTTTTCAACTGCTAATGTCATTTCAGAACGGCGTTATAGGGTCCGCAAATTTTGCCTCGCAAGGGTTCTTTAGCGTGCAGCCGGCAAAGGACTACACGGGACCAACTTGTGCGTGAAAAAATCCTCGTCGTCCTCGGCCGGGGGTCGAACCCGCGTCCACGGGCATCAGAGGCGATCACGCAACTACTGAACTACCGAGGCCGATATTAGTGATTATCTTGACTGCATTTGGTGTTAAATGCAAACATCTAGCGTTCCGCTGGGAACAATAAAAGGATACAATATTAACCATCAATTTGTGTTTGTTTCGTCATATCATAGTTAAAGATGAGGCTATTAGCATGCTGGTTATGATTGTTACATGTTTCACAAAATACAATATTTTGTCTTCTATCCAACGAGATAGATTTCCAACAATCAATCATGTTGTAAGGGAAAGTTCTGCAAGAAGGCGGTAATCACTACAGGCGCCTCAAGCCGATATCTTCTTAGAGCTCTATCGTCAGCAGAAGTCTTTAACCAGTCAACAATAAAATGTCCTGGATGATGATTTAATGTAAATGCTTTGTAAAGTTCTTTTAAATTCGTGTTTAAGAGGATCGATTCAAACGTAGGTACTTGGTATTTATTGCAATTTTTTGTTATAGAGTCTAATTTTAAAATTACATTTTAATAATTCTAATTAGTTCTTTTTTAGTAAGGAATTGTCTTAACTTTTTCATAAGAAAAACAAGTCTATTTAATTGGGTCACTAAGCTTTCAATGTGATTTTGGAATTCAAGTTTTTATTTATTTATTTATTTATTGTGATCCAATACTTCCATCCAGGGCCTGTAAGGCCTAAGGCCGACGAGTTGGATCCCTGGATGAACCTGGATTAACGACTGCTGTATGATGGTCACAGCAGCCGGGGGGGGGAGGGTGAAGATTGTGAATCACGGATGGTCACCCATTCGATGACTAGCCGTGCCTGATGTTGCTTAACTTCTGAAGTTGTGTTTCAGTGAAAGCCCACCAGGCCTATGCATATCTTAGGTAATTCCCAAGATATTTTGCGAGGATTTTACTAACGATTTATCTTTTGAGATTTTTAGTATTGCTGTTTTTTTTAGTAATAATTGTCATACCTCGTTCGGCAAACCATTCTTTTAGGATACCAACATGCCTATCATTATCCACGTGAGCTTTTTTCTCATCTGCAATATCATAGGCATTTATTAACGCAATATCGTCCACGTACGCTTGACTCTTCATCGATAATGCCAAGGAAAAGATGGGATTTATCAACGCCGCTAAGAGGGCAATGATGATGGCGGACCCTTGCATTATGCCCCTATCCGTGGGGCTCTGATAACACTTATTGTCGTGCCACATAGTGTTTAGCCTGTCCGTGAAAAGATTTTTTATTAGGTCTAACATCAGTTCTTCAACTCCAAGAGCTTTTAGTTCTTCTAAAATTTGGGCCCTTGGGGATGTGTCAAAGGCCTTTGCTAAGTCAATTCCCACAATATAAAAGTTCTGCTTTCGATTAAGAGCCATAGCGGCTTGCAGGTTGAGGTCAATTAATAGGTTGAGTGTGGATGATTTTGGTCGGCCTCCTTCTTGGTTGATTGGTAGAACCTCCCAAAGCTCAGTCAATAGCGGATCAAATATTACCTTCTCCATTATTTTAAATACAACCTCTGACAATTAAGTTCGGTGAATGAGTTCACACAACAAAATGCAAAACAGATAGAGCCACATTTACTTTATTGTCTTTCGAAATAATCACCCTGGAAGGCAATACACTTTTGGTATAAGTCCTGGAAGCTCCTTAGGGATGGCTTTAAGTTCACGAGTCACGTTTGCTTGAATGTTTGGAATGTCCGCAAATCTGTGTCCCTTTAAGGCACGTTTTAGGCGTGGGAACAAGAAACAGTCTGTCGGTGCCAAGTCTGGTGAATAAGGTGGATGAGCTATGGATACGACCCCTTTGTTGGCCAGAAACTGTTGCACGATTACGGCAGTGTTCCTCTTTGATCATTATCCACAGTTACGTGCGCACGCTACACCTTCAACTGAAGAAACGAGCATCTGCTAAACCATTGCACGCACAAAGGTGACCTGTCTGAACTTGCTTAAACAATGACTGGGCTTGTATTCACATGCACTGTTACTCGCGTAAAGCTCGCACAGATTAGGGTGTGACGTCATCCACCAAACTTAATTGTCAGAGATTGTATATAGGGCAGGAGAGAAATTGATCAGTAGATTCCGATATCTGTTGTATCTCCAGATTTATAGATGGGGTGAATCATTGTCTCTTTTAAAGTCGATGGGAATTTTCGTGCTTCTATGATCTGCCGGATGAGGTAGATTATTATCGAGTCATCAAATGGACCCCATTGTCTAATTATCCAAATGGACCAAATCTCGGATATCTTCGAATTTGTGTGATTAGTGGCTTGTTTTTATTATAACGTTTATTTTTATCTTTTCAGCCTTTCATAAAAATGAGAGAATAATGTTAATAGATGCAACAATGATCTAATCCCATTTTTAAAATAGTAACTTAATAATTTTAAAGAATTTAAATATTTTTAATTTCAAATTTTAAACTTTTGTCCCTATTTAATTGAATATCCAAACTTATGTCTCTGCCATTGTTTACTTTATTTATTTGCTTAATTAATTTATTACTAACTTTCTTGTTAATAAACATTATTTTAGACGTAAAAATGAATGACAAAGTAGATTTTTTAATTATTTTTTTTCTTTTATTTAGCCAGTTTCCTCTTATTTTATTTTTTTAAAATAAGTAGTCAACTGCAAAAATTGAAAATTTCCAAACTTTTGTCCTGGAGAGTATTTACATGTCTCAAAATAATTTATAATATTTTTCCTGTGCATTCCTTTCAATGAAAAAAAATGACTTTCATTTTGCAAAATATTTTGAAATATATATTCTGGAATTTAACTTTTAGTTAAAAAAGTCATCCATTTGGAGAATACAAAATGCAGAACTTCTTCGTAATTAAATTAATTTTGCCTGAAGAAAAATTAGCTAAGACGAAACCACATGCAGTACTTGCTTGATGTTTATTTATTATGTAGCGGTTGTGAAACCAGCGTTATCTTATACAACGTTAACTTTGCTGACCATTATATCATCCTGAATCTCTCTTCTTCTTATAAAATTTAATTTGAGAGATAGTGGCAAACAATATTTATCAAGTCTAATAAAGCATTTTAATTTCATATTTTTAACAATGAATTGCATAATTAGATTAAACAGCAGCCATTTTAAAAGATGTATTGACATTCAACTTGAATTTAAGAAACTGAGATCATGCAAAAGATGGACGTACTGACAAACAATACGTTTTCCTGTAATAAATTTTTAAGGAATGTTTAATGGGAAAAAAGACAGTAATTATATGAAATGAGAAACACACATTCTTATCAATGCAAATAAGAACTTTGTTACTTATCTGTTCGTAATGTTGATTAAAAGTTGATTTTCACCGCAATAGAAGCTTTTATTGAATGTTACTTGCTTCTGACACAACATAAATCAGATACATGAATATTCTGAGGAGGAAATAATATTCTTAAAAAATGCATTCTAAAATGATTTGTCTCCTTCTGTTGGACGTTCTATTTTGCAGGGAGAATCTTTACAAAAGATTCAATTTCCCGCGACAAGAAAAGAATATTTTACCAATGTGTTGACAGATAAGATGAAGAGGCATCGAAAAGGTTACAAAGAAATAGTTTGGCAAGACTCCAAGTTGTTGAAAAGCCAAAGTTTCTCAAATGTAAAAACATGTTATCGTCCCCAAAGTTTCTAGTTCTTGCACAGCACGTATCATGGCAAAAATCAAATGATATTGATGGGTTTGAAACTAACTTGCTTATTCACAATAGGATACGAAAACGGGCGACGTTTTAAAAGCGTTGCAAGAAGATCATCCCAAAAGGTACGATCTACGGTTAACATATTGTCATAAAGAAGATCAATGTTATTTCAGGGATGCATAGTATTTGTTCAGTTTTTTAATGTATATTTTGTTAATGTAAGCATCAAGCATACTTGTTTCTTGATTAAAATATCGACTTGGACCATTATTGCGAAATAGCTTGGTTGATTTTCCAATTCTAGTTTCATTCCCGCGGAGTTACTTTCATTAAAGTTAAAAGAGGGAAATAATTCATCCAAGACGTCAGTTGGTTAATTTTTTTAGACTATTTAAATATTATTAAAATTTATGTTATTAAAAATTGTTTAGAATCATTTGATTAAGAATATGATGACTTCAGAGCTCTTATGTAGAATTGTGGAACGAATGAGCGGTGAACAACGACCAAATGATTTATGCTGAAGATAGTAGATGAAAATTGTGCTATATGGAGACCAAGGAGAATCTGAGCCTAACTTACTTCCTTAGAGAAAAGCTGGTCGTAATGTATAGGGAATTAACGTTCATGGGTAGGCGCAATATTCCCCAGGGTTAGGGACTTCTCAGGACCCTAATCCTCAATAAGAATAAGAACAAGATTGATTTTACCGCCATGGCAGATAAAAGGAGCCCATTTTCCTGTTACAACAGCGAGGCATCAGCCATGGATACCTGGAACTAACCTGCTTTTTAAAACAATTTAAATAAAACTATATAATTATTGAAAGGAGCGGTTAGCAATTGATAACAATATGTCTAACTAACAGAAAAAAGCTATGATAGCAATTACATATGGATAACAATAGGCCTAACAACTCCTAAAGACATCTTTAATTACTCATTATATTCGTTCATGACACATCATTACGAGTTGTTTGATAAATTACCGGTCTATATTAGCATTAAAAGTCCCAATGGTACTATTAGTAAATCTCGCAATTACCTACTACTAAGCTAATGTCGACCATAGTTAATTACTCATTATATTCATTCATGAAAAGTCGTTACGAGATGTTTGATAAATTACTTGCTATATCTTAGCATTAAAAAGTATCCTAATGGTACCATTAGAATCCGTACTACTAAACCATTTATTTATTTTTATTTATTTTATTTATTTTGAGGTTAAATAGTGGATGACACTTTGGTTATAATGTGTTTAACGGAGCCTCCTGTCTACCTGGCGACACTCAGGAGTAACTAGCCTTATCCCGGTATGCAGGCACCCCCAGGATGGATCGTCAATCCTGCACTTATTACTCCAATAAGCACGTATGTTCGGAGACCATATGGCCGAAAGGTCAAGGTCAACAAGTAGGCTTCCCGAAAGGTGAAAATAAGTTTAAAAATTTATAGGAAATTGTGATGTTTAAAAAATATTTTTTTTTATAAAAAAAAAGATTTTTAGAAATCTATTAACTATTTTTTCATCACATTTGTATTTTTTTTAATGCAAAACAATTATTTGTACACTAACTTTTTTGTGTCAAGAATAAGCTAATTCTACATTTAAGAAATATTTAACTGATAATATTTCATTTTAAAGATCTAATTCTATATTTAATCAATATTTAACTTATAATATTACATTCCAAAAAAAAAAATTCTGTTATGGTTAGTTTTGTTACTGTTCTTATGATTTCCATAAGCAAGTGGCATGAGACCAATGACGTATATTAAAGATAGACTCCGAATCCTATTGTTGTAACTTGAAGCAAATTGGGAAGCTCCATGCCCAGAACTGTCATGGCCGAAAGTGAGTGAAGATTATGCAAAATACATGGCTAAACACAAGAGTGATAATTAATAATTCTTTCACACACCGATCACGGACTGATAAGTTTATCTTTTTGTTTACTTTGTATTTGAAGTATTTTATTATATTTTAAAAACAATTTTTCGATCATGGTACACTTTCAATTTCGTTTCGATTGTCTTTCATTTACGTATTTTCATTTTAGTTACGTATTTTTGATTTATTTTTGAGCAAAATGATTCCTGATCCTTTTGTTTTGTTTGTTTGTACAGTTGTACGCAGTTTGAATTTGAGGAATGGTTTTGAATTAATTATTCCTCAGGCCCAAAATCTTCACAAACAAAGCAGCCAGACAGCTAATTACTCCACGACTCACTCCTGTCCAGAACAATCATGGCTCAATTTGCTTCACTTTTTGCCGCTGTTAACAATATGATTCGGAGTCTTCTTTAATATACGTCATTGCATGAGACAGCATATTCCTTTGTTATCGCGTATTAGCCGTGTGACTAGGTATTATTGTCTAAATTCAAAACCAAGCATCACAGAAGATTCTTCACTACTTCACTAGAGCTTTGCGATAGCCCAGCATACTGTGTTAACGACGACAGCACGTTTATCGACTACACACGCCTTAAACAAATCATTCTCTTAAAGCGCTCTAGCTCTCGACTCTAGCGCGTGCCTCTAGTGACATCGGAAAATTTAATAACTAGGCCTTCGCCAGTATGCTTCCTCTAAAATAAAATGGTAAGTAATTCTCAATTTACAATTCAACTAAGAAAAGTAATTTAATTTGGTAAAAGTTCAGAGTAGCGTCCCCTAATTATCATTGAAGACATTGGACAGTCCTGTCAGGTTTATGCTCTGAATTTATTATTGTAACATACAGGTATTGGACATTGAAACTGAAACACCTGGTAGAAATCCAAAATCTTTATTTAATAAGGTGTTGGGGCACTGTGGGCAGCCAGCACAGCAGTAACACGTCTTGGGAAGGATCGGTAGAGGTCCTGCACAGTTTGCACCCCAAACCATTACTGATCCACCCATTACTGATCCACCTCCGTGTTTGACTGTGGGTGCCAAGCAGTCTGAGTTGTAGGCATCAGAGAGGCTCCTCCAGACGAATACCCTCCCTGTTGTTTGGAAGACAGTGTAGCTGGACTCGTCCGAGAATATGACGTGTTTGAGGTCATCCAACGTCCAGGTTTTATGCGTCCGGCACCACTGAACCCGCTTGGAGGCATTTGTACTACTGATGAAAGGCTTCGGTATAGCAACCCTGCCATGGATGTTGGATTTATGCGGGTAACGACGGATTGTCTTCGTGCACACAGGTCCCTGGAGGTGTGTATTCATTTCTGCGGTGATTTCTGCTGCGGTGGTTTTCCGCTTTCGTGCAACAGTCCTGGTCAATGTCCTGACGTCTCTTTCCGACAACTTCCGTTTTCCCCTGCAGTTGCTCCTCCTGGACGTGGTTCGTCCTTCCTGTTCATATGCACACATCACCCTGGATACTGTAGCACGTGAGACGTCACAAAGTGTGGCAGTTTTGGACACAGATGCACCTGCCAGACGCGCCCCTACAATCTGCCCTCTTTTGAAGTCGGATATGTCTCCCATTATAGCGCTCTGCACAGACAATTTGAAGCTTACTATCGAACTTTTCTACCAAGACCTCTGACACGTGATTCATTGACATGCATACGATTAATTACCTAGCAGAAGGTTCTATTCAGCCCTGGGGGTATCCAGTGCTATTTGCGAAGGTGTTTCAGTTTCAATGTCCAATACCTGTATCTACATAATAAGTGAATGGTTTATCATATTATTAGATATTATCACAGGAAAATGTTAAGTATAAAATTAGGTAAATTACTATTCTCGGTGCTTCGCGCCTCGCATAACTCTCGGTCCTGCCGGGCTCATTGGTCACTGTATTCCATTACTCGAATGCCTTCGGGGTTCTGTCTACGACGTCACCCTCCGGGGGCAATATAATGATACATGCCCCAACCTATTTGGCTAAAGGGGGCAATTGGTTTCCCCTAGCCGGTTAAAGGGTTTTAATAATTTTTTAAATTAATTTTTCATTTATATTTAATGTTGAACTTATTTGTCCGATGTTTAAATCCACCCCCAGATGTACACAAATCGCCGCCAGATGTTTCACACCCAGACTTATACAGGGTGTTTTTGAATTGAGTACAGATTTTTTGGGAGATGATAGAAGAGGTCCTTAGAAGTATTTTTTGTCATATGAACATGGGGTCCCCGCAGCTCCGTTTACTTACAATACTGCAGTGAACAATCAAATGACACCGGGACGCAGTGTGCGTTGGTAGGCCTAGGTTATTTTATTTTTAACAATTAACACAAGCAATCTACTGTATGACTTTTACAGTAATTGTTCGAAATGACCGCCATTTGCTTCATAGCACAATTCGCAACGCCTTATGATGGATTGATGTACGCGTGGAAACAGTTGATTTGCACAGTCGCTGATGTCACCTGCTGCCGCGATAACACGAGCCGCCAATTCTTCTTCGGTATCTACGGGTTCGGAGTACACCATTGATTTTATGCTTCCCCATAAAAAAAATCCATCGGTGTGAGATCTGGCGATCTCGGTGGCCAGGCAACTGGTCCGCCACGACCAATCCAACGACCAGGATATGTCTCATTTAGGTAATCTCTGACTGCTCTTGTGTAATGCGAAGGTGCGCCGTCCTGTTGAAACCACATCAAATGTCTGATCATTGGTGGAACTTCTTCAAAAAGACCAGGGAGCTCCTCCAGAAAACCAAGGTATGTTTGCCCGTTAAGACGGCATGTAGGAGATATGGCCCAATCAGGACATTGTGAATCATGCCAGCCCAAATATTCAACGAAAAACGATGCTGAAAACTGTTAACATGTGTTCCACATGGGTTGACATGAGACCACAGATGACTATTGTAGCTATTGAACATTCCCTCTCGCGTAAACGTTGCCTCATCTGTCCACAAAACCATAGAAGGAAAGTCTGGAATCCTATTCTGTTGCTGCATAAACCATTCTGCGAAAGCACGCCGGGGAACATGATCATTGGGACATAATTCCCGCACCTTTCGAAGCTTGAACGGATGTTGCACTAGGTTGTCCATACAGTGGTATGACTAGTATTCAAAGCAGCTCCGACCGCACGAGTACTTGTCGATGAATTTCTGTTAAACCTTTCCAAAACTTCATCCTCTAATTCAGGGGAGCGTAGCCACCAACGACGTCCACGCTGATGATTATCATGAGCGAATGCGCCTGTTTCTCTTAGACGATGATCTACTGCACCAAATATTCGTGAATTGGGAAGAATTCTGTTGGGATAACGTTCAGCATACAAACGCCTTGCACCATCCATGGTACCAGCAGCACCGAGACACAGATTCATGTCTGCATAATCATTCCATGCAAAACGATTCATACTGTTTGTTTAACTTTACATATGTAAAAAGTACATCAAGAGAACTTTTTAAAACAAATCTTTACCTACTGCTTTCCCAGAATGCAATTAGTTCATTTACATATGGATTAATCGTACTTTACAAAGGGGTTGGGTATCATGGAATCTCCTTGACGAAGTTTGTCCTAAGACTTTTCAACAAACAAGCACGTGCACTTTGAAATTTCTTTGCAAACAATTATTTTAAAAGTTATTACAGTAGATTGCTTGTGTTAATTATTAAAAATAAAATAATCTAGGCCTACCAACGCACACTGCGTCCCGGTGTCATTTGATTGTTCAATGCAGTATTGTAAGTAAACGGAGCTGCGGGGACCCCATGTTCATATGACAAAAAATACTTCTAAGGACCTCTTCTATCATCTCCCAAAAAAATCTGTACTCAATTCAAAAACACCCTGTAAAATCGATGATCATTCCGGACTGTCTTGACTGTATACTCACTACTTCCACCACTTCTCTGCCAGCCTGCCATGGGTCAACCTCATCTAGCCACATCAAACCTGATACCGAAAGCACTCTAGTGCGTTTTGTGTCCTTTAAGTGACCTTCCCCCTAGCGACTTCCGGGGGAAGTTTCATCCCCCCTTTTCGAACATTGACTTTTCATCATCACCATGGAAATCATATTGATGATGATTGCTGACGGCCCGTTTGCCATCACTGATTTTATGAAGGGGCTGTATGCAAAAACTGGCATAAGCCCTGTGTTCCTATTGGGCCATCCGGCTGTTTTAGTCCTGCAGAACTTATCCTCTACCATGTCGAGGATGCTCTGCAGGTAGCGAAATGTTGCAGGCAGGATAGTGTCTGTCAACCATATCAAGGTTGGGCAGACCACTGTCCATCTTTTTCATGCTGATCCCAGGCTTCTGATCGTCCATGTCTGGGTTGCATCGCCGCTGATGGCGGAATCGTATCTGAAGGACTACATGTCCGACTATGGGGAGGTGTTGAAGGTATCCTACCCAGAACACCCCGACTCCCCCATGAAGAAGAATGGCGACATTCTGTTGGACATACGGCTTCAGAAGGACATTCCTGACTCCCTTGTGATGCACGGGGAATGTGTCTTCGTGTTCTACCGGGGGCCAGAAGCAGTGCTGCTGGTACTGCAAGAAGTCTTCAACCGTCCAAAAGGATTGTCCTCTCCATAAGAAATGCGAAACATGCTCTTGCATTGTCGGCAATTACCATCGTTGCCTGGAAAGGACGTATGCATCACCAGCAGCCCCAATGCCACCGCCTAGAGAAATGTCGTCCCAGTAGACAGCGATGATGACATCGCCAGCTAAGCCAACGGTGCACAGCAGAGGGACTACACCTTCTCCATCACCTAGGAAGATTCGTGCGAATCCACCATCGTCGCCACTTCCTAGTACAAGAGGAATAATGCCACCTCCTCCTCCTCCTCCACCTCTAGTGGTTCGAGAAGTTTTTCCTCCTCCTCACCCATTAGCGAAGATGTCGCAGATGACACATTGTGCTCCGGATCGTTGTTTGCAGTGGAGGATTTCCCAGCCCTTCCTCCACCAGCGCAATCATTGATGTCGCAGCCATTGCGGATTGCCTGTGCGTCATCACAGGCCGGGATATCACCATCAACTGGGACTTAAAAGCCATCAGCGCTAGTTCAGTGGGACCATCTTGCGACGCCTAAAAGTCCTCGCAAGAAAAAGCCACGACAGCACGGGATTTTTCTTACAGAAAGTACGGGATTCCTGCTTCTTCTTCTTACAAGCGAGACAGCTGCGAGCATCACCAAAACGGAAGACAACAGAGCCTCATCCTACATCAGAAAGGCTCAAGTTTTCATCTAGCACAGGTGAGCTTCCGTTAGCATAATAATTCACAGTGAAGTCATCTCATTGAACGTTCTTTACCTTGGCTCTTCTTTTATGCAATCGGTATTGTCTATTATTGCCCTGTACAGGTCGAACATTTTTCTGCTCCAGGAGGTGAAGCTTGCTGCTTCCCAGCAATATTTCAATCTTCCCGGCCTTCGCTGTCAATATCCATCTGGAAAATTTTTTATCAATTCTTCGTCGCCGAATGGGCAAGGGATTGCTACCATCATTTTTGACCCCTTCAATCTGGCATCGAACTGTGTCATTGACTGCGAAGTGCAGGGTAATTGCGTTCGACATTTTTCTATATGGTGTTAAATTCTGGTTGATTAATGTGTACGCCCCATGTTCGGCAACAGAGAAACGAATATTTATTAATGTTTTCATCCAGACGAAGATGACATCTTTTCGTCTGGATATGTGCACCGTTTGTGCCAGGAAAATGTGTTTGATCTTTGGGCACGTTCTTCTCATCATTAACCAGTGTGGGTTCGCCTTCCATCAAGGGCCTACTGTGTCATTGAGGCTAGATTTTTTTCATGTGGACGTTGCATTTGCTGGCTCACCTGATTCAGTGGAGGTTATTCCATGTTAGTTTTCCAACTACAGTGGCATCAAGTGGTCATGGAATCCTCCATTCACAGCTTCTACTATAGGTCCTGCTGAAAACGACTGGTTTTTGAATGTTTCTCTGCTTGACAACGAGGAATACAAGGGAATGTTCGTTCGGTTTGTGGAAAAACACCTCCACAACCTGACTTCATCGTTGGCTTAGTGGTTAGCATTTAAATCTAAGATCAAATGCTTTTTCCGATGTATTGGGTTGGATGCTGCTATAGACGGAACCTGTAAGAAATCATGCGTCTTCTCCGCTGTTCGACCCATTAGGAGGAGTATGCTGATGACATTCGTCAGGTGAAGAGCGAGATCAATACTCTAATGATCCGCAGGGCTGCCGGCGCAGCACTCAGGGCCAAACTGATCTGGGCGACTGGCGTCAGGCACATGTCATCAGCAGCATTCGCCGAGGAGAGGTGTCGCGCCAATAAGAATCGATGTCATCGTTTGGTGGTGGAAGATGGGGTAGTGAAATCAGACTCCGACATCTTGTCTGCATTCCATTCTCATTTTTCATCATTTTTCAGCCACCAAATCTTTCCGTCCGACGCCACGAAGCATTGGATCGAGACCTCTCTCTGAGGATGCTGACCTGTCTGTCATCCGTCCCTTCTCCGAAGATGAAGTCAAGAAATCTCCTTCTGTCGTCGGATTGCCATCATCAGTCCAGCCGTGGATTAGACGATATCCCGTATTCATTCTTCAATGCAACTTGGAAACTTCTTGCTCAATACAGATAAGAAGATCTTCACTGGGGTGCTTCAACAACGGCTCAAACCTTTCTCCAATGAGTCCTTCGATCCGGGTCAGTCCTGCTCTATTCCATCTCGCAGGATGCTTGGTTGGTTGGTCTGTTTGGTATTAACGTCCTTTCCAACTGCCATGGTCATTTCAGGACGGCGTTATAGGGGCCGCAAATTTTACCTCGCAAGAGTTCTTTAACGTGCAGCCGGCAAACGACTATACCAACGACTTTACTTCCCATCCGAAGTAAGTGCGTGGTTTCATGATTTTCCCCCTGAAAAATCCTCGTCGTCCTCGGCAGGGGGCGAACCCGCGTCCTCGGGCATCACCCTCTCGCAGGATGTCCGACAACCTGATCACCATCAAATGTGTTATGGAGAAAGCGCGTGTGCGCCGTCAGACTCTGGCAGTATTAAGCCTTTTGACAAAGTGAATCACGTGTTTCTCTTCCAAGTGTTTCACCATCTTCGTCTTCGGAATTTTGCTACGATTATCTCAGGACTGTATGCTTCGGCCACATCATGTGTGGCGATTAATGGCTCCATCTCATCTCCTTTCGAACTGTTAAAAGGCGTCAGGCAGGGGTGTCAATATCCCCCCCTCCTGTACATCGTTTACTTGGAGCCATTACTACAGTATCTCAATCACCATCCAGATGTTCGTGGTTATGATTTGCTAGTAGCCTTAATTAACATACGCACGCTGGCATATGCGGATGATGTGGTCTTGTTAGCATCTGATGCTTAGGCTGGGTTCCCATGGTCGCGCATTGTCGCGCAACAGCTCGCATCACATTTTTTGGTAACCGTTCAGATGATTGCGACAAAGCGCGTTTCATTGTTCAGATGCCTGCGGCGATTCATTGTTAAAATGACTGCGGCGATGATTGAGCCAGTCTTGTTTCGTCAATCACTGAGGATAGAAATGGAAGAGGCAATCTGTTTGTAGGTTTTAATCCGAAAAATGAAATACGGAAAATTAGAGTGGCAGGAAAACATGATTTAAAACATTGCTAAATAAAAATACATGCATAAATAAAATTATTTAAAAAAATGTTTCTTACATAATTTTTTTCTTGTCATCTGAAGCTTCATTGCAAAAAATAATTAAAACCAATTCTTTCCATGCCTTTTATTAATTATTTTATTTGAATATTCTTTTGCATTCATATCCCAAATTGCCCACCTTTTCTCTATTTCATTTGGAGTATAGTCAGAGCTTTACAGAAGAAGAAGAATGTTACGCTTCCTCCACTCCGTACACCACAAGGTGACTATGTGCAAACTGATCAGGACAAGGCCAAAGTCATTGCAGATTTACTGGAAATGCAGTTTGTTACTCCTACCAACGACAAGCCCGAGAGCCAAATCATGTCTCAGCGTATGGAAGAAGGTATTGTCAACTTTAATGAAGTCCCACAGCATTTAACGAAGAACAGCATCGAGGCTGGAGAGGTCGCCACCGTCATAAGTAAACTGAAAAAGAAGAAGGCTCCAGGAAGAGACAAGGTGAGTAATAACGCCCTTATAAATCTCCCGAAGAACTTTATTCACTATCTCACTAATATCATTAACGTCTGCTGGATATTTTCTTACTTCCCTGTGGCTTGGAAGCAATCTATTGTGTTGAGTATCCCCAGGCAGGGGCAAAATCCTGCGATTCCGGCGAGTTACCGACCTATTAGCCTGCTACCCACGATGTCCAAAGTGTTGAAGAAAACGATTCTCGTTAGATTCCAAGACCACTGTCTAGCAAATGACCTTTTTTGGGAAGAGCAGTTTGGCTTTCGTGCTGCCCACTCTTGTCCGATGCAGATATGGAGGCTCGTTGAAGACCTGAGCACCCCCCTGAGCCTCTCCAGGTTCTGTGGGGTGGTATTTCTCGAAGTCAGTAAAGCTTTTGACCAGATGTGGCATGAGGGCCTTGTCTACAAAATGATCATAGGCGGGTTCCCTACCGATTTGATGCCTAACCTCGTCATTTAAAAACTGATATTTTCTGGGTTTCAATTTCAATTTGGCCTCTCTCAGTCTCTCAAACGAAGTCCTCAAACTCGCCAAATGACCCTGAAAACTTTCATTAAAGGCTATGAAGTCTTCCAAATAAATGAGAATTTTATCTTGGTCCCCTAACAATAAAATTTGCTGTGGGTTGCCATAATGCAGGTGAATTATATAGTCCCATGGGTAACCTTTTGAACTGAAATTTCCCAGTTAAGAAGCCAGTTTTTGATCTATCTTGGATTTCTAATTGAAAATAGCCTTGGTTGGCACCCAAAACACTAAAATATTTTGATTTACCATTGTCATTCTATTTAACTTACGATAATTGACCACAAATCTATAGGAGCTATCCAATAACGCAGGTGCAGACCAGGGTCTAGTACTCATTTCTATAATGTCATGTTTTAATAGATTGTCAATCATGTCACTCATATCATAGCCCGTAGTGAATAAGGAATCCTATAAGGAGCTTGCGCAATAGAGGGGAGGAGCCAGTATCAATTTGGTGATGTTCTAATTTACAACAACTAACATCCCACTCGTGGTGCGAAAATGTATCATTAAATTCAAATAATAATTTCTCAAGAGGTATTCTTTTTCGCTACTTCAAATGACTCAAATTAAATAATTTTAAAAATTCTTGTCTCCCACACTTCGTTTATATGCACGTTTCGATCCGGATCGAGTTGAGTTAATTGCAAAATTGCCTCGCGTTTACATGCATCTAACTCGATCCGGATCGAGTTAGATGCATGTAAACACGAGGCAATTTTGGATTAACTCAAGTCGATCCGGATCGAAACGAGCATGTAAACGTAGTGTATAAGAAAATTGAAGAGTGTCGCCTCCTGTATTCTTTACTCCCTGGTAATATCAAACGAGGCCAAGCGGAAATCAGGTAGAGAAAAGGAAGTGAGGTCGGAGATGGTGAGCGAGAAATCGAGGTCAGTTGCTTCGAAGATTCTCGACATACGGACGAGAGAGGTCAAGGTAAGTCATGCCAGCCCGTAGAAAATCTTCTGATCGAGCTGAACTAGAGAAGCATAGCGAAAGCTTTAGAAGGAGACGTCCGCGAAAGGCTTTGAGCCGAGCAAGAGTTGCTGATAAGGCCGCTTCGGAGACGGAGATATCCAGCGACGTAGTTGCCTCCAAGCCATCAGAGCCTGCGTCGTTTTCGTCCTTTAACGCTGTCGTGGCAGAGCGTTTGCGTCATGGTGAGGCGTCTTCGAGATAGCTTTCTACAGGTTATTCGAGTAGTGGACAGGAAGATTTGCTGATAAGGTGCAATTAGAATACAGCAAACGTGAGTATCAATTTACTGTTTTGTATGGCGAGGAGCGAGCCCAGCGCGTAAATGTAAATCAGGTGTCTTACGCGCTAAGCATTTCTCTTCCAATTCATTTGCTTCACGCATTAGTCTTTGCGTGTAAAGTGCCGACTCTGAAATTCTGTCATCAATGCAAATATCTCTATCATGCCATGGGATCTCTCTGCGTTCCTGGAGGCAGATATATGAAAGCATGGATCCTGTATGTAGACAGGTATGATAAAGGGGACATATTGTTAAATTGTTTTCATATTGGCAAATAGAGACACGTGTAAAGCAGTAGTAAGATTTTTATTTTTATTTCTCCCTTAAGGGGCATCAAACCATTAAATAAATTCCCAGCGTCTCCGTTTTCCCGAAATAGGTATTTATTAGGACTGTGATCAGCGCTACTTCAATGAACTCTTAAGCTTAATTACACGTTTAATATAGAGCCCCCACGTGAAGTGGGTTGCGTTAAAGTGTTAAATGCTAATAAGATAAATTGTTTAAATAAGTGAAATGGCCCTAAGCAACTCTATTGTAAGCGTGTAAAGGAGCATTTATAAACTTTATAAATTTAATAGACTTTATATGTCATTGTATATAAATTAATTCGCAATAAGTGCGGGCAGCATCTCTTGTCTTTGTTAGCTGCTTTATGACTGCCCATTGCTTATTTAATTCTGTGTTATTTAAGCTAATTTATTCCGTCATTAAATAATAAGGACGTGTTTTTAATCCTACCTCCGTGTTTCACATTTCCACTGCGTTCATTCACTCTGCACGTGACACCTTCATTTACCTGCTTTACTCAACACTGGGTGAATTTAGGTAATTTATTTCTTTTCTTTATATTACTTTTCATTAAAGGAGTTCATATATTTAATTATTTGTATATTATTACAACTCCTATTGTTCTTTACATATTCTATTAGTCCTAAAATTACGATCAATTTCTAAAATAAATAGATAGCCTTAAATATGTTCAAAATACGACTTTATCTATGGATCTAAGAAATTATGATCTTCGCAACTTGCCTAGAAGAATCGTCGAAAGCTGGCACTAATATGAGTTGGAACTGGGAGGAATAGTCGTTGGGCATAATCTTCGCAGAGACGAATTGTCTTTTATTAATCGTCTCGGATAAATTGTCCATTTTTAAAAAATTAATTAGCTTTTCTGCAGTGAACTGGCTCTTCTTTGGGTTCATTTGTTTACTTTTGCCTTGAACAGAATGGGCAGACTTTAGGGGAGGAAGGCAAGAGGAAATACCACGGAGGAAATGGTATCCACTTTAAAGTTTTCCAATAATGTAGCCGGTAAATAAGGAATCAGTAGTTGAGTCACATTCATTCGGTTTCACTCATTGTTATTCAAAAGCGTCGGAACAGAACTCAACTGGTCGTTTGATCGTTATTGAAATTTCTACGACAACGAACGGGGACGGACACAATAGTTTAGCACTGAGCTCGAAAAATGTTTCCTTCAATTTCATTTCACTCAATAATAACTGTTTATAATTAAAACCAATAAACGCGTGTTTCATGCATCGTGATTATTTATAATTGCATTACAATCGTAATTTCGTATGATCTAATTAATATAGGAATTAAAGTTATGATCTTGCTCCATGAAGTTTACCGATATTGAATAAACGGCTATCTATCACGATGAAAGTGATGAACTGAATATTTAGAATTCAATTACTTTAATGCAAAGTGGGATTTTCCTAAAGTTGCTTTAACGGTTTGGGGGTCGATCATTATTAAGGCAGACCAGATTAAAATCAATCTTCATCGGTGATTTATTAAATTGTTTTAGAGTATTAAGGTTCTACCCCGACAAATAAGATTAACTATTTAGTAATTTCTACATTATTCCATTTATTAATTTAACATCGTCGAAAGAAATCGATTTGTTCTGGAAGTCGTCGACGCTTTTCCGTACGTCTAGATTAGATGAGGTTTTTCAAAAGGCCGTTTATTTTATTTGGATAAAAGGACATGAAAGCTAAGGTAGAAAATCCATTGAAAGCGTATTATCTTCATCATTAAATAAAATATACCATTACGATTATGATATATGGATTTAAAGCGTTAATTATAGGCGGTTACTTAAAGTTCCTGACACATGCAAAATATTTTTATTAAGCAAACGGTACAAGATTGAAATAAACGGTATTTTATATTGGAATCAACAACTCAAAAAATGTTTATGCTTGGTATAGCCGTACTTGGTAGATGCTTCGCGGCAACTTCCCTTTGGATAAACAAACGCAGAGACGTCCTCGGGCCAGAAACAACAAACAACTTGAATGAGCGAAACAATTTTTAAAGACTGATAGCATGCTTGACAAATGACTATTAGGGAACAAGCACATATGAGGAAGTTGTGCAACGCGTACACAAAACATTCAACCGCGAAAGTACTCCGTATGTCAAATGTGATGATAGAGAAAGAAGTGCAAAAGATGCTAAGGATATTAATGATTTGAAAGGTAAATCAATGTCGCAATAGCAACAGTTTATGCTGTCAAGCTTGCAAGAACAAGGCAAGAAGTCGAATATAGTCTTGAAATCCACTACCAGACGGATTGTACGCACACTCAAACTTATTCAGGTGACTGAAGATTTAATTTATGTTGCGGATTCGAATTTAAAAAAAGAACAGTTTACTTCCAATTTGTATAATTTTATCCATATTAATGTTTGAAATGTACCAGGGACTTTGAATAATAAATTTGCTCGTCCAGTCCTTTTAACCCTTTCTACACAGGATTTGGAGACCTCTAGAACCATTCACGCAACAAAAAGAAAGAGGTCACATTAATTTTAGTTTGTTAATCTAATTAAGACATATTTGGACTCTGACAAAAAATCAACATCTAAGCTGAAGAAAACATTTGTTAGATACTCTTCATAAAATACGTCTAAAAACAATATATCTAGTTGAGATCCATTTACCATGTGTATTCGTAAACAATCATTTAGGATGACAACTTAGCCTATAGACTTTAGTAAAGTATAAAAAATACAGTTAATTTGATGGCACCATTACCTTCATTCCATGTGACACACAGAAAAAAAAATTGTAAACCTCGATTTTCAATTTTGAACGTGATTTTATTTTATACAGAGGGTTCATAGGGATCTTTGGTAACAAATTACAGAGAGCCACAAAAGGTGGAACACCCCTTTCCACCACCAAGTGTGTTCATCTGATAGTCATGCATCGCTACTATTGCCCTGAATCGCAGCTTATACTTTAGGAGGCTGAAACGCAGAACACCAAGATCAATTCTGTGCAATGGCCGTATTGGTAGGTTAGATCCGGTTACGAGAACGTGTCTCGGATTGACCTGCTTTTTACCCTCAGGAATGAGGCTGCTTCTGTTTTTTCCAAAGTTATTCAGTACATTTGATAGACCTTTTTTGAAAATTACGCAGCCTCGCTTCGTTCATGCTTTCATAATTTCGGAATATCTGAATATGAAGTCGGAAAGAGATGTTATGTAGCCCTCCCAATACCTGTCAATTTTCGTTGGCGTAATTCAATGTTTTTAGCTTGCAGTTCGAATACTTACCATTTTAATACCTGCGCATACAACACTCCACGTAATAGCTCTCGTGAAACGCACGGGCGCGCCAGATTTAACTATGGTAATTGTTACCATAGATCCCTAACAAACCTCTGTAAAAAGACATTATACAGTAAAGCCCCGTTACAACATAGAAAGAAAACGTTCAAGATTAGGCACGACGGCTGTTGGTGAACAGGACGCAATTAACTTTACTCTGTCAACGATGGAGGATTTTTCTTTGGGAAGACAAGTTTTGCAAACAAAGCAAACGGTAAGTACAGATTTCTTCATAGAATAATCTACTAGTCTGTATTCGAGCAGAAAGCTAAAAGCCCTGTGTCATTGAAATAAAATGATTTTTTTTTTCTATACATCTTTTATGGTTAAATTAAAATAAATTACAAATATTATTAATCTGCTAAACTATATGTATTCTAGTGTTTTTTGTGTTATACTGTATATGTATCGTTCTCGATCAGTATTTTACTGTCTTATGTAGCCTGCATGGCTCCACCCCCCCCCCCTTCCCCCAGTTTCAGATTAACGTTCAAATTTCCAGTTCTTTTGGACTACTTTTTAAAGTTACTTTATACTGAATATTTTAAAGACTACTTTCTACATGTACAGATAATTCTCATAATAAACAGTAGTGAGAATATGGGCGAAGCAAAATAAAAGTGAAGAAGTATAAAATTGTATAAAGATCTTTGAACCACCAGTAGATAGGTCAACAAAATTGCAAATGGCATTATTATTTATCTCTTCAAGATCCGAACAGTAAAAAAAAATGTTGAATAAGATGGACACAAATACTACGCATCCACTGGCAGAAATAACCTAGATCATTGGTTCCCCCCTGATGCTCCAGAAAATTTTCCACGGCCCCTTATTAAAAATAACACATCGGAAAACTCAACTATGCTTGGCTGCCGCGGCCCCTGGTGAACCGGTCGCGGCCCCCACTTTGGGAATCACTGACCTAAATATTTAAATTCATGATCTTTAATGTCCAAGTTATCTGTGGGCGCCCTTTGCAAAAGAACCCAGTTATAAAAAATAACTGGTTATTTACCTAGATAAAAAAAGGTTAGGAAAAATATCTTAATTATTGACGTCATAACTGAGACAAATGAGTCAAAACCGGGATATTTTCATCCTCGTTTAAAATGGCGGCAGATTCCCTCGCTTCACTCACAGATAAAGATTTTGCTGGGTTCCTATTATGTTGTGTGTTTAGAAGTAAATTTAATATAAGAAATCATAAATTCTTCGCCGGGCCTCTAGCATATAATTGTCCGAAGATATTTATCTTATGAAAACATGTTTTATTGTTATTGAAAACATCGTAAGCCGCGACTGACAGCTCATTTCTATCAATAGCCGAGGCCAGCGAGAGACAAGCCAGGGCACTCAAAAATCACATGATCATCGGGGTCCGGGTAACAATCTATCCTTCACAAAATGGACGTCACAAAATGGACAATATGACGAGGCTGACGAGAGAACATGAAAAATGACGTCATTCATAATAATCTAGTTCTTTTTTCTCCAGTGGACACCATAAAAGGTTTGAGTTTTTTAATTAAAAAACCTGAAACTCCCAAGTTCTAAAACTGAAATAACTAGGATATTTTTGGCATTAGACGCGTAGCAAAAGAGGTAAACAAAAGCGACATGTCGAGAAACAGACACCTAATCAACCAATGCCTTTACCATCCTAAATGTGTTCCTAAAGACAACTGACAGCAATATAGATATGATAAAATGTTCAGTATTATCGTTTATACAGGGTATCCAAAAAGTCTGGTAACATGGTAGATATCTCAAAGTTGCGAGGTAGGCGAGGTTTGATGGGTGTGGTTTAAAGGTAATGGGGGGGGGGGGGGGGAAGATTCATTGCCGCACTCAAATTTGACTTTGACCCCCAAATTTAAGGTCATCCATTTGCTAACTCGAAAAATATTAAAGATGGAGAAAAATTTCCGATTGCTACCCTTCAGAGCAACACCACATTAGTCTATAAACAATTTTTAATCACACACTTCCCCATGAAAGATTGAGAAAATGGGCGAGAAAGAGTCAATCAAGGTAAGGTTGGGATGGCCAGGTCGGCTGAGGTTTCTAACACATTTGAATTGCAGTGTGTGGTTTCTAACACACACTTCCTTACTTAATCACAGCGTTGGAAGGGCTCATTAAGTGATTGGGTGATATGGTAGGTAGAAAATGTTGAGAAAATTTATTTGGTTCGTTTAAATCTTAGCTAAAGATTTTTCATGTAATTTTGTAAGACGATAACCTGGTTAAATTTTATTTAATACAATATGTTGCTAATAAGTATTTTCTTATATCAAGATGACAGTGTTCCAGATATTTTTTATTATTCTGTTGGAATAAATTGATTGGTTTAAAAGTTGAATAAGTTAATAGCATTCAGTACAATATTTGCATATGATTCACGGAACTTTAATTAATGAACAGATTTTGTGGCCATTTTTCGATTTTGCTCTGCCTTGTTTGAACGTTAAGTAGACGTTTTGCTAATATCGGCTATTCTTCGGACCTTTTTCATTTTCTTTGCCACAATATCACAATTTTCTCAAGATGAGATGGTAGACATGATTTTCTGTTACGGAGCAAACCAAGAAAATGCAGCGGAAGCATGTAGACTGTATGCTGGGAGATATCCGATGGTCAGCACATTGAACACTATCGATTAGGAAGAAAAAATCTTTCGCTAAGATTTAAACGAACCAAATAAAGTTTCTCAACATTTTCTACCTACCATATCACCCAATCACTTAATGAGCCTTCCCAACGGTGTGCTTAACTGCAATTCAAATGTGTTAGAAACCTCAGCCAACCTGGCTATCCCAACCTTACCTTGATTGACTCTTTTTCGCCCATTTTCTCAAAATCTTTCAAGGGGAAGGGTGTGATTAAAAATGTTTTTAGTCTAATGTGGGGTTGCTCTACAGGGTAGCAATTGAAAATTTTCTCTATCTTTAATATATTTCGAGTTAGAAAATGGACGACCTTAACTTTGGGGGTCAAAGTCAAATTTGAGTGCGGCAATAAATTCCTCCTCCCCCCCCCCCCCATTACCTATAAACCACACTCATCTGATCCCGTCTACCTGACAGCTTTGAGATATCTGACATGTTACCAGACTTTTTGGACATCCTGTATAGTCATGGCATATAGGAATCATTTAGAGGGGACATTTTACAAAAATAAACTCTGTCATATAAACAAGCGGCTATCAACAATCGACCACGTGACTATTTTTCTGGGTATATGCGTAACCACCGAGAGAGATGGCCTACGCAATGAAACGTAACATATTGTTACATCATCATAGATAGGGCATTGTTATTCCTATTTCTACCTATAGTAAGCCCTAAATTTGCCATATCTATGATGATGTAACAATGTGTTAAGTTTCTTTGCGGAGGCCTTCTCTCTCGGTGGTTATGGTATATGACTATTAGTAACGTTCAAATATGTCCTGGACATTTTATTCTAAATCGTATAGCTGATAAAATGAGTTAATCTTTATATATATATATCGCACTTTCCGTCTGTTTGTTTGTTACACCATAACTTTTGAACCGGGCAACCCCCGAGGATGACATTTTGCACAGAGGACTTCGTAGACCCGGGGAGTGTCGTAGGCTAGGTCCCGTTCACGTCCGACCTCTCCTTGGCCTCCTAGGCTCTTCTGGTCGATATTCAGATCGGAAAAATATGAGATATCTCACTAACAATATACACGGACCAACAAAGCAAGGCAAAGTTTGTCTCAACAATCGGCAAGTTGTCTTTTTATCAACAATTGGCTGTTTGTGTTTCTGTGTTGCGTCAACAATGGCTGATACTAAATGCTTGCTCTAAGGAGGATTTAAATTTTAAGGGGATCAATAATAATAATAAGGACGACCCAAGTCAGGCGAATGCCCCAAGCGGTAAAAATTTCGGGGCCCTTAAACTGAAGTTAGGAGCCTCAATTTTGGAGCCCTCAAATTTACTGCTATTTGATTTTAATAATTAAAGCTTCCTTAGAGAAAATAAATTAACTTACTTCCCATTAATTAATTAATTACCCGTTAAACGATAATTTTGCCTTTTTTATAACATTCGATGCGCTATGGTATCCCGAGAGCCCAGGCAGCTTAGTCCGCTTACCGTTAAACCTGTCACTGTCTACAGGGTGATTATAATTAAAGTTTAAGTTTCAAAAGCTCTAAAAAAGAACCACTTAGTAGAATGACGTCCAATTGGAACGGAATGTTATTGAAGAAGGGGGAAAGCTTATGGCATAAGAAAAAAAAGTAGGTCCAAATTTTAGCAAGAGATGGTACTGTAAGCGTCAGAATTTCGACTACAAATGACAAATGAATCGTAAAACAAAGGCTAAGGTGTAAGTTACACGTTAAACCAACTGTACTGTTCAGTATGCAAAGCATCCATCAAATCGGTTTTTTAAATTGCGGGAGACTGGCGCAAAACATGTTCAATATGCTGTCCAAATTGAAATCGAGAAACAGCATGTTCCACAACTGATCGAAGTGTCTCCGGCGTCACGTTCAGAATGTCTAGCGCAATGCGTGAATTCAATTCCGCTAAGTTTCCAATCGGAGCACTGAACACAACATCGTGCGCATGACAGGTATTTTCATTTACATATTCTGACGCTTACAGCGCCATCTGTTGCTAAATTAGGACATACTTTTTTTTCTTATGCCATAAGCTTTCCCCCTTCTACAATAACATTCCGTTCCAATTGGACGTCATTCTACAAAGTGGTTCTTTTTTATAGCGTTTTAAAACTTAAAATTTCATTATAATCACCCTGTATATCTATAACATCGGTTGTCTGTTTGTGATTGTAAATGAAAAATAGTGGAAAGGCGGCAGAGAAAGCATTCCCTTCGCTCGGCGCTGTATCGGTTTCGCCCACGCACTGCTTCAAGTGATGAATGCCCAAGCTTGATTCAAGATATCGAGAGCAAAGTGCAAATGCAACAATAGATTATCAGTTAGTGAATAACCCAGCTCAGATTGTTGGAATTGCAGAGCACACAGATACAAACGATGGAAAAATGGAATTAGATAAGTCTAATAAATAATAAGGTGCGTCACATAAATATAGGACCACCCATATTTTCCCTTGTCTGCAAGAAACAAAATAAAATAATTAAAACATTGTCACTGTATCAGATTCTCACAACTATTATTTATTGTCTCCAAAGAAAATAATGGAAAACAAACAACAACATGAATAAGAATTTATAAAAATAGAAATTAAGCTGTCCCATAAGTATAGGACCAGCATCACTTAATGCCGTTTTTCGAGCAGAAAAATTAACAAAGCAGTGATTAATCAGTCAATAGATGACACTGGTGAAGGGTTCCTCCACAAAAACTTTCAAGAGGCTGTAAACAAGCAACTTAAACACAATGCCTCGTAACACCACCTTGTCAGACTATGAAATTGATGCTTTGAAAGCTTCTGGAGTGGATGCACGAGGTATAGGAAAGGCTGAAGTCGGTCACATAAAGCTGTATTTAATTATTTGAAAGCTGGTGCTCAGCATGGCCAGAATAAGAGAACTGGGAGACCTCAGAAGGCGACTAATCGACAAAAAAGGGCGATTATTAAAAAAAAATGAAAGACCCCACAACATCTTTGCGTGCGATGGCCAATTCTGAAGATGTTCCAGTATCAAAATCAACTGTGCAACGGATTGTGAAGCAGGCATCATCTCATGTGTACACGGAAAGAAAACAGCAACCTGCACTCCAACTGCGCCACAAGCAGAAACGGTTGGCCTTTGCCTGGACAGAAGATTGGAAGAGAGAGGAGAAAAAATTCAATTTAAATGGGCCAGACGGCTTGCAATATTACTGGCATGACATCAGGAAGTCAGAAGAAATGTATTTCATATGGCAACAGGGAGGAGGATCACTTATGGTCTGGATTGGCTTAGGATGGAATGGTAGAACCAATTTAGCTATTGTTAGTAGAAGAATGAAGACTTCAGATTATCAAGATCTGCTTGATATTCATCTTTTACCGTTCGGGGACCAGATGGGGATCAAGATTGGAGGGACCAGATGGATTTTCCAGCAAGATAATGCCCCAGTTCACCGTGCAAACAGCACATATGAGTGGTTTTTAGCAAATTGGATGCAAATTATGGACTGGCCTGCCCTATTTCCAGATATCAATCCAGTGGAAATGTATGGGGCGCTTTAGTCAGATCTGTTTACGCAGGTGGTAAACAGTACCGCAATATAAAAGAATTAAAGTATGCTGTGTTGAATGCCTGGGAAGAAATTAATTCAGATTATCTGCAAAACCTGGTCACAACTATGCCAAACCGAATTTTTAAAAATATTGAAAAAAGGGATGATTTATTGGGCATTAAGTGATGCTGGTCCTATACTTATGGGACAGCTTAATTTCTATTTTTATAAATTCTCATTCTTGTTGTTGTTTGTTTTTCATTATTTTCTTTGGAAACAATAAATAATAGTTGTGAGAATCTGATACATTGACAATGTTTTAATTATTTTATTTTTTATCTTGCAGACAAGGGAAAATATAGGTGGTCCTATACTTATGTGACTCACCTGATTATCAGAAAATGGAAAATTAATCAAATATTATTTATTAGAAACAAACGATCATGTACATCCATGAAGAAAAATACCAAGCCCCATAGAAAGAACTGAAGCCGGCTATCGAGCACCAGATGAAGAGGAGTCGGCCACACTTCAGAGCAGTTTTCGAAATCGTGCGAATTTTCATCAAGTGGCCAACAACCGGGTTAATGTAGTTGCATCCGTGTAGATGCAGTAAATCGATACTCTCCTTGCATACAAGATAGCCGTTGCTCTAAAACATATCCTAGCACCCTGGTAGAGCAAAGTATATCGGGTGAATATGGGTATCCATTGTATCGTCGAGATTCACCACATTAGGGCGAATTCACATCTAAAGTATGATTACTGTCACGTGATTATCTCGTGTAGTGACAGGAGAGTAAGGAGGGTAGACGTATATTTAATTGAAATTAACTAACGTTTAATAACTCAAATTGTTTTTACAAAAGATCTGTTCGTCAGGTGAATCACATTTTAAAACAAATCAAATTAACTTTTAAAACAATCATTTGCATAATGTAAATAATTAATTATGGAGATTAATTAAGGTAGTCAGATAAGTTAAGCTGGTTGGCTTCTCCAATCTTCAAAAACCAGGAATGGTCCATGCCCCACTATGGGGATAGTGGGGAGCTCCGATCTGCTCGGAGAATAAAATGACAGTAAATTAGAGATCTAATAGTGAGCTTTAAAACTGGCGAATGAATTCAGATGTTAACTTTAGTTTTTCACAGTTAATATTTCTCTGAGCCTTAATATCAAAATCAACTTAGCTTACTGAAATATTCGTTAGCAGTTGCCTCGGACGTTCGTCCTACTGAGGTGCTCGGTATTCTGGAACAGGGTTCCACGATTCTTGGGGCTTTTGCTTCGGGGCTGAAATCCTGCTGCCACAAGGAGGCTTTAGACAGATTGGCTTCTGAACAATGTCAATTCGTCGAGGATATCAATGGAAATAAAATATACAAGCATTAGATCAAATCTTAATGATATGCTAATGAGAACTGATTAGTTGTTACGTACTATAACGAAGTATCATTAATAGCATATAGTCAACAACGGAAGAGCTAATGTTAATTTGTCCACAATTACAAAATCTTCCTTAACCTTTGTGACGGGACATGTGTGATATTTCGTTAATATCTCACATGACCCGCCACTACAGATATGCCATTTGTTAGGCATATCTGTGTTGTTCATTTATTAATAATAAAAACGATAGAAAGTAGAAATTAGAGAAGTTATTTAGTAGTTAGGAAGGGGAGATTAAATATAACGCGAGAGGGTAGAGGAGTAAGTAAACGGAACGGAAGAAGATTGTTAATCGAGTAGGCACAGAAGTATTAGTAATTTTATTATAAATTTCTTGTTGATACTTGGAGTTGCGAAATGACCCAACATAACATAGAATAAGGAAATAAAATGTTCAGAATTTAGTAATAAAGAGAAAATGGCTCTCTCAACGAAAACTACAGGTTGGAAGTGCAGAAAAGTAGGCTTAAAGACGCCTATTGTGAAAGGATTAGGAAAGTGGAAAGCTAAACAATGAACGAAGAGGAAGGGAACGTAGTTGCCTAGGCAACGACCTAAAAAAGTGGATTCCAAGAAATGAAAGTGGTGAACCAATAGAATTAAGAAAAAGCTTGGGAGAAAAAAAGAGAGAGAGAGAGATACAGGATAGTAGAGTGTGTGCGTTCGATACGGAGAGAACAAGAAGCGAGAGAAAGAGAAGGATCAGCGACCGAGTGTAGAGACGGGAATGTGATAGAAGTTTTTTATGGAAACATCGGAGAATTGGGAAAGATGTCCCAACGTTAAAGAATTGTTTTAGCAAAAGAAAGGAGAGACAGTTTTAATAGTGTAAGAAAGGTTATTTGGTGACATTAGTCGTAGCAACAGATGGACAAGGTTGTATTGGCGATAATTGAGAAGGCCATAGCAGATCAACGGGCGATGAGAAAACGGAAGCAGATGAGAAGGAGGAGCGGATAGCATCACGAGGAGGAACGGAGCGGCAGCTATAATACCTACTCTTCATCGTAAGAGGCAACCTGGCTGGTCACCGTAACAAGGATCCCTTTGCAGCGGAGCTGGAGGCACGATCGCGAAGACACCAGGCTAATGGGTATCAGGTCGCAGAGCTCTCTAATCAGCGTGCACATTGAGAGGAGGCAGCGGAGACTCCATGAAGCGAAGGCTGTAATCTACGAGCTCATGTCCACTAGCATCACCGGCTGTTTTATGAACTCCAGATAAGTGATAGTTTTAGAATAAAGGCCTGTGCATATAGTGAACAGTAATCAAGAATATAGTATTAATATGATGTACTAAGCGTGTGGAAGGAACAGCAAACTATAAACAGATTTAAGAGTGAGTTTAGAGAGAGCCTAACGTTAGCGTTGAATTGTGTTCCATCGAAGTTGTCATTATATTGTTACTTAGATCATTATACCTTAGATATTTTAAGTCATTTTCATTTGATTCAGTTTATTTATTGCTTTTATTATGGCCATAACTTAATTTTTTTTCTTTTCTTTGAATAAACGTCTTAATTTAATTATAAATTACGTTGTTGAGTCATTAGCAAACCAAGGTTCTCAAGAAATAGATAAAAGGGGGGGGGGAGTAGAGCACATGGGATTACAGTGAGGGTTAGTAAGGTAAGTTATTAATTTGGTAAGGATAGCTTAAAGAAGAAAAGTTTGAATAAGAAAGCCACTATACGATCTGACAATTAGTATTAGAGAAATTCGGAGTTTATGAATATAGAAAGTGTGCAATGAGGAGTGTGACCCGCTACTTATTATCGAGAGTAGCGACTCAGACCTTCTCCATTGCATCACACCTTAAAGTTGTTAAGTTAAGAGCACAGAGCAAGTCACTTACTGTCGGCTGGAATTGGGTGCTGCCTTACGCAAGCCATACACCGCGCTAAAGTTGGCACCAACTCGCACGCTGCCGCTCGCGACTCCTCGCACTTCGCTTTCCTTAGGTCGCTCTTCTCAGTGCTCTCTGCACTTTCCCAACTACCCATATTGTCCTCAGATGATGTCTGCTGTTTTTTCGTCGGTCTATCTCGTTCGTCCTCCCTCGCAATGTCTCGGCGTGCCTTATGTCGAGACTCGCACCAGCCGCTGAAGCTTCGTTGCCTCAAACCTTTTCTCTCTCCTTCGTATTTCTTCTTAGGCTTCTCTCTATTTTCATTCATTTCTATCCTTTACTCCAAACCTTCTTTCCATGTCCCTTCTCTTTACTGAACCCATTCTCGGTAGACTTCTCTTCTCCAACCTTCCTGGTCGATCTCTTAATCCACTCTGATGTTCTTCCTTCTGCTCTCCACCTTCATTCCCTCTCTTCCACTTTCTTCCGAACACGAGATCGTCCGCTCTTCTCCATTCTTCGGGGGGTCGGCTTCCTTGTACTTTGTCTCTCTCTATTTTTGTTATTGCATCTTATGTTTCGCGTTTTTTCGTTTCGATCTTATTGAGATCGAAACGTAACTTGTTCCGCTGACAATTACGTTGCCAAGAAATTATTTAGGGGAGGGACGTCGTTCGCGTGGAATTTTAGAATTGTTGAATATTTAAATGAACAAATGATTTTTTAAAGTCAATTTTTATTACTTTCTTATTCTATATCGGTTATTAGCAAGTTTAGAGTAATGAACGATACTTTTTTTTTTAAATAAGGGCATTTACCATAAACATTTCAAATTATTATATCTTCTGTTCCAATGGGACGACTGCGGTAAAACAAAGCTTACATGTTGCCACGAGTTCTTCCAAACTTAAGTATGTGGCGAGCGAAATAGGAGAACTACTGTCACAGCCAGGGCTAAAGAAACGTCAGATCAAAGTATTGTTTTATTTTCATTCTGCTCCTTCCTCTTTCGAAACCACATGCATTATTCTACACATATGTAGAAGTCGGATAGAACCTCAGATTTAAGAAAACATAAAGATAACATGTTTTCTTTAATCTGTGGTAGAACTGCTAGAAGGCCATAGTTATAGAGCGCCATATATTGGGAGCATTTTAAAAGAATTCTTTTCGGTTTTTCAATAAGATTTTTACTGTATTATTTCTATCCTTTTTTCATGTTTTCATTTTCACTGTTTATTCACATTCAGATATTGCAAAATTTCATCAAAAAGGAGCCCGAGCAACGCCGTGTATATCAGCTAGTAAGATATAGTCTTTCTTTCTCTAAAGTCTGATGTGGTACACGAGGCGGAACTGACGACAATTGTTCACTCTAATTTGTTAAAATCCAGGCCTGCACCGCGGAAGCGGAGTTGACAAATATTCAGTCTGCTTTGCTTACAAGTCTCGGTTAAACCAGGATCTACTGGATACTAACGATTTTTTTTTCATTTAGCTTATTTCCATTGTTGTTTAAGGCAGACAAGAATGTCTAATATTTCCTGTGTATTGTCACTCTCCATCGGGAGATTTATATATATTCACTGAAAATTAATCAAAAATATTAATTCTCAATATTTAAATGAAACATATGAAACGAAATTAAAACAATGACGTATTTGTAAAATTAGAAACAGAGCCTACAATGATAGGGAATTGCAGGCTATGATTAGAAATATCATTTCATCTTGAATCTTTCTTTCTCTGAAGTCTAACGTTTCCAATGGCTCGTGTACCACAGAAAGCGAAACTGACAACCATTACCAGCGATCGCCCATTAGCAACGTGGTGAGAAAAAAATGAATGTTTAAAGGAGTTTTTCGGTCACCAGATCCTTTAGCGCCGTTTGCTGTTGCGATGCCGTGCCTCGTAACGTGACTTACAGTGTTCCAGGATGCCTAATTTATGTAAAAAATCACTGCTACAATCACTTGACACCGTTTACCCAAATCAGACGACCTTATAAAATAGTGGATAGCTAAAATTTAGAGAAGCGGTGGGCCAAAGTTAAATGTGACAGAGGCTAGCATTGTTTGCTCTGCTCAGCTCACAAACCGTGATTGTCGCCCGCTTTTACACAGCCATAAAATATATACTTGAAACCTCGAGCAGCTCCACCATTATTTGATGGGAGCCCTAAGTGACTGATAAGGCAGTAACACATTTTAGAACCGCTAATGCAGCTGTGTTCAGGGATTTCTGTTAGTTGTGCTGCTTTCTAATGCAATTCCAAGACTGCATTTGTTTGTACTTTGCTTGCACATAAAGAATTGGCACTGCCAAAACCACTAAGATATATTAATTTTTATCAACAATAATCATACTAAGAACTCTCTTGAACATTAAAGCATTTTTTATTGGACTTCAGAGATTGTGCATTTTAAATAGCACTTAACGCGCACAGGAGGGCATTTACAGTATAAATCTCGATTCTCGAATTTTTTCATCGCCGAAAAGGTGAACACCAGAGAGCAGCCACTTTTTTTGAGATGGTCTTACTCTAAAGTCTGTGCAATAAAAGAAAAAACTGGCGTGGTGCCAGAATGTGGCTATTAGCCAATCAGAACGCTAGCTGAGCGCTCAGCCAGGCTTCTGATTGGCTAATAGCAGATTCTGTCACCACGCCAGTTTTTTCTTTTATTGCACAGACTATAATTTTATAGAAAACTTCTTTCTCTCAAGAGGTGTTATTTTAACATCTTGCACGTATCCTGTGTCTAAGAGGAAAGTTGATTATTTTATTTGATTTCATTGCCATATGTTGTTGGATGACATTATTTAAGATGATATCGCCTAATATTAGGAGATTCTCCGATTGATTCTCCGAAAGAACGTTTCGGGTTCTTTAAACTTTCTTAACATGCAAATTCTCCGGGCGATTTCTATCTCCCCCGACGTTGTTCCATGCTCTCACATCGTTGCGCTGCTATTTGTGTTCATGCGTAGAAGATGGTGTGAAAATCGACTATTGTTCACTCTGTTTTATTTACATGCCTCACTCCAGTGCCACTGCGGAAGTGGAGCTGAAAATTGTTCACGCTGCGTTGTTTACATGTAAACCTTTTTCTCCATTGATGTTGATAATTAATTGGTGTTCATCATAAAACGAATTTCCGAAAATAAATGAGCCACCAAACAAGAGAAGTCACGTGATTTCGTCAGAGCAAAGGGAAAGGCGAAGAGAAGCAGAACGCCTTAGAAGAGCGAGGATGTCCAATGAGGAAACATTGGAGTATCGAGCCGCAGGAAGTGAAAGAGAAAGATAGTCTGGTGCGAACAACGTCCAGCAGTGTTTGAAGCCAACGATGGAGAACCGCTATTTGAGTGAGATTCATGCATCTTTTCAAGTATGGGGAACAAATTGCAACACATGTCAATTTTGAGTGATCCAATGATTTACCCGTTGCTGTTTCCTCATGGAGAAGAAGGCTGGAAGATAAAATTCAGGAGCCCTGAAGGCACGAAAGTCAGCATGTTCGTCTTCTACTCCTACAAACTGTATGAATGGCCAGGACTGTTTAATTCGATGTTGCACGCGGGGAAACTTACTCAGCAGTATATTGTAGACGGGTTTATAAAAGTTGAAGGAGACCGGCTACACTGGGTGAAACAAAATCAGAAGACTTTGCGGGTGGAGGCTTACCTTGGCCTAATGGATTTCATTTATAATCAGACTGATAACATTAAAATGAAAGCAGGAAATGTCTTTGTTTTACCTACGTCATTTTCCGATAGCAAACCCGCATTGCAGCAAGATGCAATGGCCATCGTGGCCAAGTTCGGGAAACCAGATCTCCAAATCACATTCACATGCAATCCAAATCGGAATGAAATAACAGAACAGCTGGCTCCTTACGAAACTTCGATGGGTAGACCCGACATCGTCCCGATAGTCTTTTGTTTGAAATTGAAGGAGTTTGTCGACGAGCTGAATAAAAGCTCGGTGTTGGGGAAGATGGTGGCATGGATGAACGTCATTGAGTTCCAGAAAAGAGGTAATGAATTACTTAAGACAAACCAATATAAAATGGCATGATACTCGAAGGTAATTATTTGAATGTATCCATTTCTTTCAGGCTTACCTCATTGTCACATGTTGCTAATCTTGGACTAGGAGCATAAAATTAGTGAGGAGTCAGATGTGGACAATATTGTATCGGCCGATATTCCCGATCCGGAAGACAAGGTGCTTTATGAAATAATTGCCCGTTCCATGATTCATGGTCCTTGTGGAGAATTTAATTTGAGATCACCTTGCATGGCTGAAATAGATGGGAAGATGATTTGCACAAAGGATATCCCCAAGCAATTCAACACAAATACGAAGATGAATACTGACGAAAATCCGCGATATCGGAGAAGAAATATTGGAGGAACATATAAAAGAGAAGCTCATTAATTCGATAACCGCTTTGTTGTACCCTGCAACCCATACCTCTCCAGAAAATACAACGCTCACATCAACGTTGAAGTCTGCTCATCCACCAAATACAATTACAAGGGATATGTTTCCGCAATCATAATGATGTCTTCAGTGGGGAATGCTGTCTACAACTGGGAAGAAGTGCAGGCGTATTTAGATGCAAATTATAATGGGGCATCTGAAGCCATATGGAGACTTCGCGAGTACAAGATGGGGAAGAAATCTCACGACGCGATTCGATTTAGCCGTGCACTTGCCTTCCCAAAAAACCGTTGTTTTTCATGAAAGTTCCGAAACATTCAAGCATTGGAGAAAGCGGAATGAAAAGGAACGTCACTCACTGCTTGGTTTCGCCTTAATAAGGAAAAGCCGCTAAAGACAAAGAGGATCCAACAAAGCAAAACATCTAGGAATACCTATACTCCGAAATGCCTTACCGTTAGTGTTTGTGCTTTCTATAATCAGTCTTCTGTTACATTTCGCTAAGAAGTGGGTATCCTATAAAAACGGTACGTGATGGACCATTTTGGTTTTAATTAATGAAAATATGAAAGAAAATTCCAGAGCCTGGATTAGAACCAGGAACCTTCTGCTCACCGTGCAGACGCGCCAACCAATTATGTCACTGCGGAAAAGGAAGCATTAACGCTATCTACATGCCCAGTTCATAAATTATTTAAACATCTGAGGTTTGGCGTGTAAAATCCTCATAAGAACATCCAATAATTACTCTTTAACGAATATTACGCCTGCAGGAAAGATAGGCCCATCCTGCAAACTGGGTAGTACCCAGTTGGTACTGCTCCAACCAGCCCTAAAGGCATGCACATAAGTTAATGCTTCCATGTCCGCAGCGGCGCAATTGGTTAGCGCATCTGTACGGTGAGCAGAAGGTTCCTGGTTCTAATCCAGGCTGAATTTCCTTTCCTATTTTCATCAATTATTTAAACATCTGAGGTTTGACGTGTAAAAATCCTCATAAGAAAATCCAATAACTACATTTTGGTTTTGATATATGAATCAAGCACCTTTTGTTTATACAGAATTACATAGTTTCATCTAAAGGACAGAAAAAAGTTCAAATTTGTTGTACAATGTTATGAAGCATGGTGATGTGCCTGGCCAATAAGGGTTAGGTCGATGTTGGGGTTGGTCGCAAAACTGTTGCGAGCGATGTACAAGGAAATATAAATTATTAACTGAGGTTTTTCATTTCGAGCGCTTGATCTGATATCTGAATATACAGTGAGCAAAAAAATTATCCGTCCACCAGTTTGCAAGTGATTAAAATGACTGACACTAAGTGACATATTCACATTATTCATGTTTAATTGCACAGATTAGTGTCTATACAGTTATAAGCTTCTGAATAATACCCTAAACTTAGGGTTTATCATTGATATGAGATGTTATAATACAAAACAGGTCATTTACGATATTTTTGTGACAACAATATTATCCGTCCACTTAAATAATTGGGCAGATGTACAATCTAAACTTAATTTTTAAAATTTAGTGGGACCTCTTCTGGCCTTGACAAAATCTAGGCATCGATTGTACATAGATTCTACTAAAGTTTTTTTTTATTCCCATCTACATCATTCCAGTTTTTGTCAACAAGTCTTTTAAATCTTCTTTTGACTTTGGTCTACGGTTTTTCCTCTTCATTTCCATTATGACGCAAAGGTGCTCGATTGGATTTAAGTCAGATGACTGGGGAAGCCGGTCAAGCACTTAAACTTTCTTGGATTTGAGGAATTCTTTCACAGAATGAACTGTACGTTTAGCATCTGAGTCTTGCTGTGACCTAAAACTTCTTCTCAATTCCAATTTACTTGCAGAAGCATGGAGATTCTTATCAAGAACTTCTCTGCGCTGGTGTTGGTCCATGATGCCATCCATAAATTCTAGATGTCCCACCCCTGTAGCTGGCATGCAGCCCCATACTATGACACTTCCTCCTCCATGCTTCACTGTTGGCTTCAAACACTCCAGTCTGAAAGCTTCACTAGGTGTTCTCCAACTTTGTTACAGCCACCTGAGCCAAATAAGTTAAATTTGTTTTCATGTGACCACACAATTTTGTTCCAAAAATTTTTGTCCTTGTTTAGATATTCTTTTGACCAATTCAGGCTTCTCATTCGATTTTCCTTATTGACGCAGGGCTTCTTTGGCGTGCATCCTTTAAGCCCGGCTTCATGCAACCTGTTCGACTGGTTTGAGGAATAATTGATAATGTTTAGATCATTTTTCACAACTACACGCAGTTCTACAGCTGATTTTTTCCTATCGTTTTTAATGTGTTTTACAGTTTCTCTGTCGTCCCATACTGATATTTTCCTCTTCCTGTCTCTTCCAATTTTACTTGTGATTTCTCCTGTTGTATGATACTTTTAAATGATATAATGGACTGATGAGTGTGAAATTTGGAGTTCCTTGACAATTAAACACTGACTTTTCCCATCCTTTAGTCCAACTATGACTCTACCTCTCAAATCATATTAATGTTCCTTTATTTTCTTATTTTTCTGCAACGTTTCACATCGTTTATTATCCATACTGAAAAGTATTCTGTTGTGAATGTGATTGGTTAATTTTTTCATTATAGATAATATTTTTTGGCTTAGAGTACTTACCTGGACGGATAATTTTTTGGTTCTACTATGACAAGGTATCTTATCATCAGGTATTTTTACTTTTCCCCATTTAGTACAGTGATCCCTACCGAATGTGAGACGTCACATAGTTTAACTACTGTAGATTATGATAAAATTTCCATTCAAAATTAATTGGTTTTATTTATTTCGACGTTTTTATGTTTACGTAAGCTGGTGGACGAATAATTTTTTTGCTCACTGTATATATTTGGAAACAATAATAGAAATAGCTCGTGTCTGTCATGTCTGATGTCAGCGACGTTTTACCCCCGAAATGATATGCCCCCGCTATAGGAGACTGGATATTATAGATTTGCAATTGCGCCACCAGAGCGCGCAACGATTATGGATTGGTATTAGCAACATTCGGTTGTTTCAAACTGCAAAAGTAACGCATGAAAGTTTGATCGTGCTTAAATTCTAAAATTATTCGACTTATTTAGAAGTTGTTGTCGAAAGTAGAAGAAATGTATGTATAGATTCTAAAAATATTTTAAATGTTCTAAACGTATTTTGTATATTTTTAAAGTGAGAAAAATGAATACAGATTAAAGAAAGCTGGGTAGAGTCCTTGATGCCAAGGTAGGTGGAAGAAAAGCAAAGTTTAATTTTCACAGATTAAAGAAATCAATATGTTTCAGAGCATTAAATATTCTCATAGTCCATAATTTAAATATGTCATGGATCCCATTTTGAAATGAAATCCCTCTTGTCCATTACACTCCTGTGCTGAATTAACCTGAATAAGGGATAAATATTTAAGAATACATACAAGTAACAAAAATCGATCGCTACATAGGGAAACAATTTTTACTACTTACAAATGTGATGTTGGAAACGTTTACCACAAAATTTATACTAATATCAGCAGTAAACTTACTATCGCTCCTGCTATTATTAGTACAACTACTAGCAAAAAATTAGTGTAACTACTATCAGAGCAACAATTGTTATACTTTTTAGTGAGTATCTTGTCCCAATTTAAAATCCTATGTGCCTTTTTGGGAGATTTGTCATGCCTTCTTTTGGCAGATTTCTTGTTGGTATGGTTCCAGGATTCAGTAATTTTCGATCTCCATAAAAAATAAATTTGAAGTTATTGAATTTTTAGGTAATTTTTTATATAATTTAATAAAAATACAAAAATTACAAATTGTATAATAATTAAAGGTTTGATCATGTTTTAAAACTTTTTAATTTTATATTAGTTTTATTTTTTTAATTTAATCTTTCAAATCTTGTAATTAATTGTAGAAGTGTTTAATTAATAAAATATTAAATTCTTAAATTAACATCTTATAAATTGACATAAATTTATGATTAACAGAAATAAAAAAAAAACCACTAAATTTAAAGAATACAGTGTGAAAAAAATGTATTATTTATCTTGAGACGTGACAGTGTAATCTACAGGAGAAAAGTGCATAATTTCATGTGATTTGAAATTTTCTTTTCAGATTTGATTTTTTTGCACTGCTTACTTATAATTCCATTTTTGGAAAGGAATAAAATTTCAATCCTTTATTCTTCTAAGATGTTGCAGAGGATTGTGGAACAACAATTGTACGGCATTTTCGCGCAAATCACGCCCTAACCTATATAATCTACCGGATATTGCCAAAACAAAAATATTCCTTGCACACTTTGGCGGCGCAATGGAAAACTAAAACATCCAGCTTCCTATTGTTACACCAACTAAGTTCACCTGTTACCAAGCTTTGGTACATTTGTAGATGTCGTTCTGTTGTGACATAGCGCTTAGACAGTCCCCAACTATCGGCATGTATCCGTCTAATGACACACAACTGCAACTAAAGTACTATTATAAAAAAAAAAATCGAGAGTTACAGGATCTAAAAGTCATGAGAGCAAACAAAGTCATTTGTTTCTAAAACAATGTAATGAGTAGAAATATAATTTGAATGACAGAGACTCACGGGTATTAGAAAGTATTGAAATATATAAGAATAAGAAAGTTGCTGCGAAAATAAATGTCGTTTTTACCTAAACAATGGGAGGGAAGCTGCTTAAACAGAATAGTTATGACCAAGCTGCAATCACCAAGCCACTTAGGTGAGCCAAAATTGTGAAAACATTGGCGCAATAAGCTCAAATACCAGACTGTTGATGAGTGTAAGCGTGGCATGTGTTCAAAAGAGTACTGTCTTAATATCATTCCTAACATCAGCAATGTCTATTTGTGGAGAGCATTCCAAGACCGAGTTTGCCGGCAAGAATTTTTCGCATTGAGAATTGAGTCTCGCATAATGGTACTTTATAGAATGACAGTTCCCTCATCCATGGTACTAGATATATCCAGTCTTGGTCCAACGATCATGAATACGAGGCTGCACATCATCTCTGGCCGTTAATCAGTATAAATTACATCAGTAAAGCCACTCTGACCTGTTTACATTCAAGTTCTCACGCATTAGTAAAGAACTCTACATGATGTATGGTAAAACATTCCATATACTCATCATCCAGGATTTTAGCTTCCATCCGAAGCGAATAGATGTTGTATTTCATGCTACATTATTTCTGCGCAATATTAAAAACGATTTCCTTTATTTTCCGAGGGGTTTGAATTACACTCCGCTGCATCGTGCCGCATGTGAACGGTATTTAGTCTGTAAGATTTCCCATGTGCCATACCGGATATAAAAAAATTAGGTGGACATTGTTTTCAGAATATAATTATACACGAGTTGTCATGAGTTTTTAACAGCAATTTAATATTGCTATTCTCTTTTCAGATAAAAATATCTTGTAAAATTTGTGCAGTACTGTTTCTTTAATTTATATTATAATATATTTAAAAGTTCGAATCGTTCTTATTCTATCTTGTAAAGGTCGACAAACAACACGTCAGAAACGGAGACCATAACCTATACATGTATATACTAGAGAACCTACGATAATTATGAGATGTTTATAGCTGTATTAAATGCCATATAGACTGTCCTTTCATAACAAAGCAGTTTATTTTCCCATCTCTATATATAGGGGTCTCTACTGATGCAGTTTCAGTTTGGTGTTCTTCTCCTCTCTGCCTGTCTCGCTGACTTTTCCTCTCCCCACTCCCCCCCTTCTCTCTCGTAGGTATTTTTTAAAAGATTCAATAAGGCAAAAGCCTGAATGGAGGCTCTTCCGAGTCAAGGTATTGTTCCGATTTTCTTTTGTTTGTTTCGAGTTTTATTTTACCAGGGAGACTAGCAAATCTCGGAGCACAATCTGGATAGGGTCCAAGACGTCTCGTTCTTTCTTTTGTCTTCCATCCATCAACTCTGTTCCCATCCCTGACAATCGGCAGAATGAAATGATAAAGCACGGAGGAGGAAAAATAAGAAAAAGCTGCTGAGTCCCCTTCTTTTCTTTGCCCATGGCTTTAACATCGCTGCAAACTCTTGCAAAAACAAACTTTAAATAGAACACATGTAAAAATAAAGAAAAAGAAAACAGATTTAAATGAAGATGAACATCTTTATTAGAAAGAGATGTGGCTATTAAAATTTGTTGATATATTTCCTCTATTTTTCAATAATACGAGTTTAAAGAAAAACCATTGTACTAGTACATAGATTTAATCAAATATGACGAAAGAGAGATATTAATCCATCGTTTGATGTTTCTGGAAAGTTATTCGATATTTAGAGAATATCATTAAAAATCGCAAAATCATAAAATGCAGTCATTTGGTATTTTGATTATCCTAATTATGATAATTATGAGAAAATGGAAAAACGAATGAAATTTACGTTAGGAGATTCATAGCAGTTCCTTCCGATTTCATTAAATGAGAAAATTTTCGGAGTACATTGTGTTCGTCGCTGCAGGAAAATTAACATTTATCTTAAAGTTCGCATTAGGTTTGATTTGAAATTCAAAATTTTTTAGTACACAAGTAAACTTATGGGGGCAGCAATCCTATGGAGACAGAGTCTATATGTGTGTATTGAAAAATATTGGATTTTTGAAATTCTGACTTCGGATTCTTAAAGACCATTAAAAAGTAAAATAGGAATGGTCTTTAAGACCCATTCTCTATCGCTCCGTTTTCATCGATAAAATTGGTTCAAAACTTTAAAAGTTCCACATTTTCAGGGCCTCTATCTCCTAAACGGTTGAATCAATTGAAAGAACACCAAGAATAATATATTTCTCGAATATTGTGTACAATCTGAATATACCATTACAATAGGGGTTCCTTTTTAAGATTTCAAAGTTACCCCCTCCCCCAGCCCCTCACAAGGGGGGGGGGTAATCTTTTAACTAATGAATTTCCCCCGCAAAATAATTCACTTTTGATTTCTGATATTTTTTCGTACAATGCTTAGTTTCCTAGTTATTCAGTTGTCTCAAGATAAATGCCTCACCCTGTATATAGGAAGATAACTAGAAAGTCATCATTGTTTATTAGAAGATATATAAAGGAAGACAAGTACAGGATTCTGAATGACCAAATAAATATCGAGAGAAAGCTAATCCTGGATGCTGTGAACGACATTATTCATCCGGCCATAAGGATGTAATCCAAACATGGATTCGAAACGGACAACACGGACATATGCCACAATCCGAAAGTATCAGAATCATACCAAGATGAACAAGATATGAATACAATATTTTTATTTTATTAAGTTATTATTATCGCATCCAATTCGAAATAATTGGTATGGCGGAATAGTACATTCGCATAGGCCGACCACGAGATAATGATACGGGATCAAAAAGATTTACGGAGCTGTGTTGCGACACGGCCGCTAGTTAATTCATAGAATACGTCTTGAGGTCACTTGGCGAATAAGAATAAACTTTGTGCAACACAATTTAAAAAATTTAATTTTTGATATAAAATGTGGTTCAAACAAAAATATACTTGCAATTCATCATAAATTTTTAACCAAACGTTTATGGCATTCTCAACTTAAGAGTCACTGGTCAATGATAGGAGAAGTCAGTTAGAAATGGCAACAGACAAGAATCAATATTTCGTGCAAACATCAAATTTATAGTACTGCCACCGAATGTAATAGATGATTCGATGGGTTTGAAATCTAAATTAAAATGTTTCGTCATAAAACTAAGAACGTATAAATTTAATGTAGCATCTACAGTGATAATGCTAACTGTCATAACTGCAATATTAGTATCCACCTCCATTTTGTCACTGACTGGTCTAGTTGTTGGTGAATATTTCATGATCGCACTGAACAACAACATTTCCATATCAGATATACTTTAGGATGAATATACACTGAGTGGCCAGATTATTATGACCACCCCATCAGTACTTCTTTGAGCCACCTTCTGCCTTCAATACTGCGGCGAATAGCATTTACTCCACGAGATGTTTGAAGGCGATGCGAGGAATCTGACACCATGAATGGTGTTGTCTTGTGCTTTCTGGCCACAACACGCTTCAAACCCCTTCTGTCTCTATCAGTGAGCTTCGAGTTTCGGGCAATGTTGTGCTTAGCAGATGATGTCTTTCCCTGCTTATAGGCTGTTATAACAATCTTTGCCTGATGAATAGCACTATCCTGTTGTGTGAAATTTGTTGGATTTGGAATCACCTGTCTGATGGCTCATTCAACTTGCTCCCACAAAGGTTCAATTGGAATGAGATTTGGTCGTTACGGGGGCCACCTAAGCCAGGTTGGCAACAATCTCGCCTTAATATCATTTTCAATTGTCGAATCAACATAGAGGTTAAAGCAAAAAAAAAAAAAAAAAAAATTTTTTTGAAGCAAACAACGCACAGGAATGGTTTGTTCTTGAAACTATTCCTTTAAAATACGAATAGCGTGGCATGGCGCATTGTCACGTTCGAAGAAGCCATCTCCATTGGGATACGCCATCAACATGATTGCATGAATTTGATCAGCAAAGATACTTAGGATACTTAGATATGTTCTGATATTCAGACATTTTTCTACACAACTTAAAGACCCATATCATGCCAGGAAAACATGGCCCAAATCATAACTGCCCCCACGAGTTAGAAGGATTATACTCATGCATGTGGGGTCCATGCTTTCATGCAGTTTCCGTCAAATTCTCATTCTGTTATATGCATGACGCAAATGAAAACGTATCGGCCTCGGTGGCTCAGTGGTTGCGTGATCGCCTTTGATGCCCGAGGATGCGGATTCGACCCCGGCCGAGGACGACGAGGATTTTTTCAGGGGGAAAATCCTGAGATGACGCACTTCCTTCGGAAGGGAAGTAAAGCCGTTGGTCCCGTGTAGTCGTTTGACGGCTGCACGTTAAAGAACCCTTGCGAGGCAAAATTTGCGGCCTCTATAACGCCGTCCTGAAATGACCATGATAGTTGAAAGGGACGTTCATACCAAACAAACAAACAACTGAAAACGTGGTTCATCAGACCACATAACTTTATTCCGATGCTCAAGTGTCCAATCCTTGTGTTCCTGTGAGAATTGGAGACGTTTTATCTTGTTAATGCAGACAGCAAAGGTGTTCGAACTGGCCTTCGGCTGCCCTATTCCATACTATGCAGTGGATGACGAACAGTGCTTTCAGAGTTCATTTGAGAGGATCCCTGATAATGATCTGCAGTAATTTGATGCGCTGTTGCCCTTCTGTTGTCTTGTACCAGTCTTGCCACTCTCCTGTCTGCCCGAACATTGACTAGTCGTTGAAAATTTTTTCGAATTTTCATTATTAATATTTAATATATTAATTCTAAGCATTTATTTTTAAGATATTGCAAAACTTAATTCACAAAAAAACAGCATCTGAGCCACGCCAGGGTTATCTCCTAGCTTATTTGGTAGCACAGCAGATCCAACCATTTCATGAAAATACATTTTGACTATATTCTGTGTGAATGTGAATATTTTGGAAACTGAGATGCTGATAATGCAATGATTGAACGTTCTTTACCAAGAATTATTAATAATGAGCATAAAATGATGATGCAGAGACAGGACATAAATAAGGCAGCGTCTATTGGGGGAGGAAAAGTAGACACGTGTCTTTTTTGAGCTCCCTATCAAACGTCCAGACGACTAGCAAAAATTTGTGTCTGGAAAGGAAAGAGAAAGAACGAGTATAGGGCATTGGAAACATCTTAACAATGGGAGTTTCGAATAGAGCAACAGGGTATAAGAGCTTCTACGTCAAGGGCAATAAAAACTTGGGTCTAAAGTATCCAGTGATGTTCCCCGGTGTTAAAGATGGATATCATTTTAATCTGAGGCAAGTCAAATAGAGATAAATAAAGTCCCAGTATATCACCTAGAATCCTGTTTTTCGGATATTTCTTAGAATGGATAGTCCCTTCGTTCTGTGTTGTATTGATTGAGTTATTATTTAATCAATTTGGAGTTATAATTTAACTTCTTGAGATTGTTCTGTTTACCTACAAGTGTAATTACCCCGCGCAACGCTGGGTCCTCTGCTAGTAATTGAATAAAACGGGTCCGAGGACAGAACCTTGTGAGACACTGGCCTTTATCTTGCGGGGCGTGGAGCAGTTTTCGCCAACTTTAGCTTGATAGAAGCTGTCGCTAAGAAAGGATTTCATCATCAAAATCAAAAAAGGAGGAAACCCGTCGCTAATCATCTTGTACGGTAGCCCCTCGTGCCACACATGATCGAAAACTTTACCGACATCAAGAAAAACCACACCACAATATCTGGAAAGGTTCAGTGGGGTGCTCAGATCTTCAACGAGCCTCCATGTCTACATCTGACACTAAAGGGGGGCACTAAAACAGAACTGCTCTTTCCGAACTAGATCAGGTGACACTAGACTAGCATTGGTGAGACAGTGGTCCTTGAACCTAGTGAGGATTGTTTTCTCCAAAACTTTAGACATGGACGATAGTAAACTGATACATCGGTAGCTCGCGGGAATCGCAAGATTTTGCCCCTGCTTGGGGATATATAACACAATAAATTACTTCAAAGGAGTCGGGAAGTAGGAAAACTTGCAGCAATCGCTTATGATATTCGAGATGTCGTTAATAATGTTGTTTGGCAGATTCCTTAAGGCGTTATTATTACCGTGTCTCTTCCTGGAGCATTCCACTTTTTCAGATTTCTGATAATGGTAGCTATTTCGCGTTAATCTTCGTTGTATGTTGCGGGACTTCATCAAAGTGATAAGGCCATCTTCCTCACGCTGGGACTAAAGTTGACTCTCGAGATTATTGTTATCAGGGATAACAAACTGCATTTTCAGGGAATCTGCAGTTATTTGGGCTTTATCCTGATCCGTTTGCATGTAATTACCTTGACGGTGGGAATTGGAGGAAGCGTATCATTCTTCTGTAGACCTCTAACCATGCTCCAAATGGAATTGTCGCGAGCCCGAAAGGCTTTTAACTAGGGTCGCTTAGTTCTTTCACTTCTACCTGGACTCTTCGCACTAATCTGTTGTATTTGGTTTTTAGCCAAGCTACACGACAGCGTTGCCAAAGCCTACGGGTCTTGTTTCTTTTTGCAGTCAAGCGTTAGATTTCTGGTGTAAGCACAAGTCAATGAGGAAGTTTATTTTTTAATGGATAGGCAAGGCTTCAGTGGCACTATTATTCGCCTGGTGATATCAGCAACAGGTTGATCGATGTCATCCGTACTATTTCCTCTGTCGGGATGGCGGTCATGGTCCTGGAGGATTTCTTTGAAGAGCTTCCAGTCTTGCTGATATTTGACTACTTCGCTGAAACTGATGTTGAGATTGTCAAAGTTTAAAGCCACAGGCAGATGGCCACAGGCTGTTGATGAGAAAAAAGGTCATCAATCGTGAGGATGTTGGATGGCTTGAAGAAACTCTTCATCAGTGAGATATCTAACACGTCACAGTGGTAAGTGTCCTCCACTGGCCCTGCTGCAATGATGGCATCCTTACCTTGTATATACAGGGTGTCTATCAAAACAATTTTGTAAAATTCCCTGTTTTTCCCTGACTTTTCCCAGTTACAAAAAATTCCCTAACTTTTCCGGTATTCCCGATCGCTAGTCACACTATAGCCTATATACGACGCCATTGACATGCCCAGCCGAACTCAAAAAATTTCGACACGTTCCAGGTCGCAAAATTTGTCCTTTCATTTTTCAATTGAAAAATCATTACCTATGCTTGGAGACGCTTCTCCAGTTAATAATTATCAATATTTACTTGCGAGTTCATCAACTTTCTGATGGTTTGGAGTGGAGAAATTCTCGATCTGCGGGCCAGGTTCCCGTCTCCCACTGGGCTTTCAACAGTGACAACTTGGTTGTCTTTAAGACACCTTGAGACAGTTTGGCTGTCCATGGTGTCTGCGATAGCCCAATTGGTAGAGGCATCGGCCATGATAGTCGAGGTTCCTGGTGCGAATCCGGGTCGCAGAATTTTTCATTCTGATTTTCAATTGAAAAATCATTACCTATGCTTGGAGACGCTTCTCCAGTTAATAATTATTATTATTTACTTAAGGTAACTAGAATATTAGGGTAATCTTTAAACTCTTAATAATCAAGACACAGAATCCAATAAAACAATGAAATACCAATACATTGATATATATATTGATATATAATTTCTAAAAATCTATATATATAATTTCGTTGTATGTCCGGATGTATGTATGTCCAATTCTCTTTCCAGAGCTTTCTGAAGCCGTCTGATATCGCAGAAAGCTGAAATTTGGCATAGTTAAAGTTGCTCCGTTGGTGCAGGACGGAGCCAGATTTTTGATTTTCGATTTGTGGGCGGTGGGCGTGGCTTTGGAATTTTGTTCAATCAGCACTAAAATTTAGGTCGATTTGATACATTTTTAGGGTCAATTATGACAAAAAACGTCGTAGGATACTTCGTAATATTTCATATTTAAAAGTGTCGCAATGTCCATGGACTTTTAAAAATGACATTATGTTGCTTTTTGGGGTGACTTAAGGTCCATGCCTCCAATTTAAAATCCTGGATATTTCGTCAGTTATAATTTTGTTAAATATTATTTTAAATAAATGATGTTTCAGCCATAGAGTAGGACATAAGGGAAAGAATCAGCTGTTTTTCCCCATTTTCTCACATAAACAGGCTTAGAAAACCTGTATGTGTAAGAATAAAGTAGTAATACTGTGAAAGAGATACGTTTTTTTGACAGCAGAGTTAGGTTATTTTGACGTTCTATCGTGTTTATATGGTCAGTGGTTTATGCTATAAAAGGGTTCCAATTCAGTTTTTTCAAAAAATATTGTTTTCAAAGAAGTATTATGAATTATAGTGAAAATAATGTCCAGAACTATGTTTAAGTGTTTTCTTTTTGTACATATTCTTTAGCTTTATTAGACAAAATAAATTGTATTAAACCATTGAAAACTATTTTTAATTTTATTTATTTTATATATATGTAATGTAATGTATAAACTTTTTAAAACATATTTTTTGCCTGGCAGGGACAGGCTTTGTGACTAGTATATATATATATAAGGGAGTTAGTTTTTTTTCGTTACGAGAAATCAGTTACGAAATATTCAAGCAGTGTTCTCGTGTAAAAATTTCTCGTTCTGACAAATCCGTAATCCTGTGGTAATTTTCGTCTCTATTACAAATCCGAAATAACCATGGAGATATAATAATAACATACAAATAGCGCCATCTAGAATCAGAACTGGAAGTATTTTTTAACATTACGAAATACAGCAAGGACGCTAAATTCAGCTATATTATTTTAGGTAAAGTAAAACGAACTCACAGGGATTCCATTTTCCCTTAAGTAGATCATTGAGGATTATAAGTGGCTGCTAACTGGCTCATGTTAGCGGACAACAAAGCAGAAGAGGCACTCAACTATGCGAGAGAATTAAGATGTTTTTGGCCACATGTTCTCACCATGTACAAACTGCCCATGAACAAGAATTTCTTTATGCAATCGACCAAAGATATTAGGGAGATATTAACCTCAGTACTATATCTCGATTATTTTGGTTTCGCATTGATACGAAAAATAAAGTGAATCTGCAATCCGAAGCATTAAATCATGAAAAAGTTTTTAGGTGCAATAAACAAATAAATATTCGTAATGTCACGTTAAAATTCGACTATGCGCAGTGGAAGTTGCTTAAATATACGTGAACAGAGAAATAACATACTTTGTGCTTAAATTATAGTGATTTAGTAACACAACTTAATAAACTAAGATACATAGTTTACCCAAGGGTACACAAAACGAATGGGAGGATTTAAATGGTAATTTACCTATCACTCTTAACCATGTAAGGTCGTAGCCCGTGTTTGGGTAAAGGGACGGAATCCTACTAACACGTAGGACATCCGCCCGAATGAAGCAAAAACTAAATACAGTTGGGCAAGAAACAATAACTGTATAAATTATAATAGCAATTAACTTGCATATAAAAGTTTCAGCTTGGATGCTAGAAACCAATGTTACAAAAATTCAATTAGACAGTCCAGAACAAAACATTAATTTCATGTTGCGTTAGTTGGTTCTACTTTCTCCACCGTAGACAGCGCAACGGTATCCAATACTGAAGCTGGCTGTAGGGGAAAATCAATCCTCCGCTCTTTCGTATAATAAGAACTATTGTACACCTTACAAAAGTCAGCGGCGACGCACCGCGTTTAAATTTGTCCTAAGACGTAAATAACTACAAAGAAGGAAAAGACGGAATTAGTCTACTGACGACCGCCTTTCAACGCGCGAGAGTTAATTAGATTTTCTAAACAACAACGCGCAAATTAAATGCAACCTTTAATGGCTTCCTAGGCTTACTGGCATTTACTATAGGTAATACATTAAGCTAAGGTAATACATTAATGTATTACTACAGGTAATACATTAAGCTAAAGGAATTCTGCAGTTCCTTTAAAAGAAACAAACATTACGCGCTCGGGAGCGTCATTGCATGAGAGAGAGCATTTATTTGTAAGCATGTAACCTGCTTATCTTGTATATGGGATGGTGGCGCCGAGATAATCGTGGATAAGGGCGATGAAGGACGAAGGAGCGATGCATATGACCCTCGTCTCTCTGGCTCGTTCCGTCTCCGTTCCAATCCTTGGCACTATCGATGAAATTCGGCTGGGCACGTCAATGGCGACGACAAGCACTCGTATAGCGTTTCCCTCGAAGACCGGCTTGAAAAGTACGACGTGGCGGGCTCTGCTGACTCCGGCGGACGTACGTACTGCTTTCTCCTTCTCGGGCTCCTCGCTGGCGAGTTCGGCTCGGGCGAACGTTGAGCAGTTGCTTTCGTAGAAACCTCTCCGTGTCCAGGCTGACGACGGCTTCCTTGAGTGGGAAAATACACTGAGAAAGTTAGTTCAGTAAATGAAGCGTAATGCCATGCATGCGTCCTTCGCGGAGAACACGAATCACGTCCATTGCACTGCACACTGGCTATCAGTTCTCTTTCTCTAGTTCTATCTCCGTCATTGTTTGACGAGATATTTTTCCTACAAAAACTCGGTCGCTTCGGAGCTTTTTCCACTTGACTATATCGTGTCGAAGCTCCGCTCTCTCTCCCCTTTAAGCAATTCTCCCGAAACGCATTTTGAACGCCGCGCTCTTTTCTGCGCCGTTTCCGTCTTCGCTAGCTGCTTCCTTCCGCTTGATCGTGCTTTGCTCGCGAATTGTTTCGTTTACGCTGGATGCTGTCAATAGATGGCAGCACCCGTAATCCAACATTGCTCCCCAGTTGATTTGAGCAGCTGGGGACATCGGACAGCTTAACTGTCGCATTCCTATGTCACACGTAATAAATATTCGAAATAAATATTCGTAACAAATATATTTTCGTAAGGTAAGGTTTGTTTTGTAACAAAAAAACTACTTTATAAAGTTTCAAATTTTTTTCTTTACCATTTTGTAACTACCTTTAGCTATTTTTCAAAAGAGTTTCCAAATTTATTTAAGCACTTTTCATAGCGCTCAATGTACTTCCGCATGATCACTTCATAGAAGCTGCCGCCGGTGAAGAAAGTCACGCAGTTTTCACTTATTCATCGTCACTGAAATGTAGGCTGCCGATGTACTCCTTTAGATCCCGGAACAAGTGGTAGCCACTGGACGCGAGATCCGGATTGTAAGGCGGGTGAACAAGTTGTTCCCAAAAAAAGATCTGATTAGTTGGAAACAACATAGAAACTGGTAAAAAAAAAAAATTTGAAAATATATATAGTAGTTTTGTTTTAATTACAAAACGGACCTTCCCCTACGAATAACTCTCGTACATCGGTAATACGGAATAAAGGTTTCTAATAACTGAAGGTTGAAATATAAGCATGGGTATCGAGTCTCTCTGTATTTCGAGTAAACACAGCGTCTATACGTCTTCTTACTCATGTCTGTGCTCACAATCGAATATGAGATCATCAACACGGCACGTGCAAGCTTTTCGCAGAATCTAAAATCATAAAACGAGTGTATTTTGTATAACGAAAAATTAAAATTATTGCAACATCCGTAATGATTACTGCATCACCCGTAACGCTGTTTTGAGTCAGAACAGTATTCTTATCTATAGAGAGGAAGGAAACTGTAAAAAAACAAGAATGATTTTACCGCCAAAGCGGATAAAGGGAGCACATTTTCTATTTATAGCATCGTACTTGGATATATAGAATTAACCAACATTTTAAAACACTTGAGAGTAAATAAATAAATATGAAAACTAAATTGTAAATTACTATTTAAATAGGCTAACGTATAGAGAGAATTTAAAAGAATAAATTTGAAGAATGAAAGGTAAATGGAGAGTGAAGTTATTCCTCATACACTTAAAAAAATAAAAGTTCTTTAATTTGTAAGAATTCTCACATAATGTTAAACGAAGTGAGCCTCAACTGCTGAAGCGTTATGTGTAAGCATCTATTATATTTTCATATTAAATTACTAAACTCTTAATGAAGGAAGCGATTAACTACTAATAAATTAATTAGTAATGAGTTTTAAATACCATTAAGCCTAAGAGTACTATACTCTTGATTCAAATAAGCTATGGATAACAAAAGATCTAATAACGCGTAAGGAGTTGGTTGATATATTACACGCCATATCTTAGCATTAAAAGTTCTATAAATTCTGTATTGTACCATTAGGGCACGTGCTACAAAACCAATTGCCACTATCATTATTTACTCGTGATAGTCACTCATGGCACGTTGTTACGAGTCGTTTGATATATTACATGCCATATCTTAGCATTGAAAGTTCCAAGGTTACCATATGGTACCATAGGGCACCATTAGGGCACGTGCTACTAAACCAATAACTATTATCATTATTTACACGTGATATTCACTCATGGCACGTTATTACGAGTCGTTTGATCTATTACATGCCATATCTTAGCATTGAAATTACCAATTATACCATATGGTTCCATAGGGCACCATTAGGGCACGTGCTAGTAAACCAATAACCATAATCATTATTTTCTCGTGATATTCACTCATTACATGTTGTTACGAGTCGTTTGATATATTACATGCCATGTGTTAGAATTGAAACTTCCAATGGTACCATATCATGCCATAGGGCACCATTAGGGCACGTGCTACTAAACCAATAACCATTATCATTATATTCTCGTGATATTCACTCATGGCACCTTGTTATGAGTCGTTTGATATATTACATGTCATATCTTAGCATTGAAAGTTCCAATGGTATTATATGGTTTCATAGGGCACCATTAGGGCACTTGCTACTAAACCAAAAACAATTATCATTATTTTCTCATGATATTCACACGTTACATGTTGTTACGAGTCTTTTGATATATTACATGCCATATCTTAGCATTGAAAGTTCCAATGGTTTCATAGGGCACCATTAGGGCACGTGCTACTAAACCAATACCAATTATCATTATTTTCTCATGATATTCACTCATTCCATGTTGTTACGAGTCGTTTGATATATTACATGCCATGTGTTAGAATTGAAACTTCCAATGGTACCATATCATGCCATGGGGCACCATTAGGGCACGTGCTACTAAACCAATAACCATTATCATTATTTTCTCGTGATATTCACTCATTACATGTTGTTACGAGTCGTTTGATATATTACATGCCATATCTTAGCATTGAAAGTTGCAATGGTTTCATAGGGCACCATTAGGGCACGTGCTACTAAACTGTTAACCATTATCATTATTTTCTCGTGATAGTCACCAATGGAACGTTGTTACGAGTCGTTTGATATATTACATGCCATATCTTAGCATTGAAATTACCAATGGTACCATATGGTTTCATAGGGCACCATTAGGGCACGTGTTAGTAAACCAATAACCATTATCATTATTTTCTCGTGATATTCACTCATGGCACCTTGTTACGAGTCGTTTGATATATTACATGCCATATCTTAGCATTGAAATTACCAATTATACCATATG